>JAIQCU010000468.1:0-47917 GCA_022114935.1 Leptestheria dahalacensis | reverse complement strand
CTCTTTTCTCTGCGAGACGGACGACCTTGCTTTTGGCCAATCTATATTTGGACGGTCAGTCGCCCCCCGCCTTTTTTTTTCTGGCCGACTGGTAATTAGTCTCGTCGCTGAAAAGTATAGTGAGCAGGCTGTCCTGAGGTCATTGGCTGAAAAAAATCATTTTTTTTAGTTTTCAGTTTTTAATTCGTCAAATTAGGTATTTCTAGCACCATTTAAAAAAAATATCTGAAATGATGCCCGAAATCTGGGCGGACTTCTTATGTTTGAATTTAGAAAAATACGATTCTGATCGTTGTAATATAGAACACTGCCCGAAATTTGGGCGTTGTTCCTTGTTACGTCATTAGCTGCTTAAGTAGTAATTCAACGTTTTTTTTTGTCCTTATATTTCAATATTCCGAGTATGGAACTCTGCCCGAAATTTGGGCGGATTTGGGTAAATTAGTGTGAAAAGAAAAGTTCGTTAAGATTTCGTATTTTTTTAGACCAGTGAGACATTGTATGTGAATTTGGTGAAGGATACACTGGCCGAAATTTTGGGTGGTGGTGTTATTTACAATATTAATTTTTAATCCAGCGGGGCTTCTTTTATTGTTTGTTGATCATCACTGGTTGACAGTAGTGGTGCTAAACGCTGCCCAAAATACGGGCGTTTTTTTTTCAGAAATTTAAGTTTTTATTTTCTAAATAGAAGTTATTCCGTCGTGGTTTGGCCTTAATTTTTTAAAAATCTTTTATTTCTAGTTTCTTTTTTTCTTCACAAGGAAGGAAGGGCAAAAAATGTTTGAAAAAAAGGAGCCCGGTTTCTGGGAAAAAGGGAACGACCGCGTAATTTTTTTAAAAAAAATTCCCTTTTTTTTTGAAATCGCCTCCCGAGTTTGTGGGTACAGCAAGTTTGAGGGCAAGACGGAAAACCGGGAATATAGCGACACAGTCTAATAGGCCTAGAGTCGAAAGGGTGTTTTTATCTTTTTTTTTATTGTTGGATCTCGATGCGTTTTGTTTTGGTTTGTTTCGTAACGCTTTAAATAACTGCAATTGACGTGTCGTAAAAGATGAGAAATCCTCCTCACTTTCTGGTATTTGAGTATCGTCGACCCGAAGAGTGGGTCACTTTCCTCAAGACTTGAATCTCCGTCGTTTTTGACATTTTTCGAGGGATTTTTTCCCCAATTTTCTCGTCAAGTCTGCAACGGTAAACAGCTGTCGTCTAGGGCGGCCTATTGGCTTTTATTACAAGGTTTTTGGGCAAAGGAGGTCGGCAGCTTGGAAATTTTTTCTTAAGGTAAGGAAGCGAAATGAACATTGAAAATTACGTTCAGGTATAAAGGGAAACTATGGGGTTATTCTAAACTTAAATTAATGAAAACAGTTTAAAGTTGAATTATTTAGAATTATATATTAATTGGAAAATTGATATTTGAAAATCGTATCAAATATCGAAATATTGTCTATTCTTATAGCAAAGAAAATCAATGAAAATATTGTTATTATGCTATGTATTCGTTATTGGATACCTTGACATAAGGACACGAATTGAAACATCGGTCGATATTTGATACGGTTTTTTCTCCTTGATATATCAAACTAAATATCAAGATTCGATATTCTTACGCAGTTGATATGGTTGGTTGGTTGGTTGATATGTCATGACATGTATTGAAACATCAATATTCTCGATAAAAATGTGATACTTGATACAGTCTTATCTCGATATGTCTTAATTATATTATGCAAATTTTGTATGTAGCTTTTATTTTATGAATTAAAGAGTCCTTTCTTGATATATTATACCCAATATCGATATTCTTTATGTAATTGATATGGAGAACCATCTTGTATATCGTATTAAAATATCGATACGACAGTATCAGCACATTGGCCCAAACCCTGGTTGTTCTGTTGTGACATTTAAACGTCAAGTGTTTTCAGCAGTTCTTTTTTTAAATTCAGGAGGTCTGATTTTGGTTGTTGTTGTTGTGAAGTTGCGAACCCCATCGCAGGTAAGTTGGGAAGCCAAGTCTTCCCCGTTTTCCCCACCCTTGAATTTGGAGGGGAAAAAATTTGGTTTATTGAACGGAGCCTTTTCCTTTTTGGTTGAAAGGAGGAGGGAGAGCTCTCGGTTAGCGTGACGAATTCTACAAGAAAACGGTTTCAACTTGTTTCTCAGTTTTGGAGCGGGATGATACCGAAGCGGAACTAAGTGTGTTTCTGTTGGGGGGTTATTCTCTGATTTTATTTTTTTTATTGTTGTTGAAAATGTTGCCGTAGTGAAACCGGTAACTTCAGAAAAATTGTTCGAATTTTTTCTTTTAACTAAAAGTTATTAGTTGGTTATCAGTAATGTTTAAGTTTAATTAAGATTGTTTGATTTTTTTAACTCTTATGACGACAGTTTGTAACTACTTAATTTAATGGTTAGAACAGATAGATGACTAGAACATTGATTTCAGTGGCCTTGTCTCGTGATTCTTCATCTCGTTTCCCCGGCAAGTGTAGGGTGATTCTTTGGAGTAGTGAACCCCTCGACCGACAGACAAACAGATAGATAAACAGGAAAATGGATAGATAGATAGATAGATAGATAGGTAGATAGTTAGGTAGGTATGGAGATTGACTGATTGATAGACAGATGGGTAGATGGATAGATGGACAGACATGCAGAAAGAGAGATAAAACAGATAGATGGAAAAAAAGACAGGTAGGTAGACACACATTACAGGTAGTTAGACAGATAGTTGGGCAGATAGACAGACAAATAGATAGATAGATAACAATGAATAAATAGGCAAATACATTCATAAACAGACAAAGAGACACATAAACGTTGAAACCGTCGTGTAAATTTGAATTTCTTATTAATTAGCTGTTTGCAAGTTAAACTGAATAACTTTTTCTAGAGCATCCCGTATAGCGTGCTAAAATGTTTTTAAAGAAATAAATATTGAACAAGAGCACGAAAAAAACATGAGGGAAATGGCACATGTCGAAACTTCTGGCGTGCCTTGCGTTTATGACGGAAGGGAATATGTGAACCTCATGTGTGTGTCTGTCCATGTGCGTTTCAGACGAGACCCTAGCCCGTTTTACAGACATGAATCGCTTGAGTTTGAGGGCAAACCGCGTTCGGCACATGTGCCAACTATTGGATCCGACTTTGTACTCTGTTTCTGTACTGTGTTTGTGTTTTTTCCCCCTCATTTTTCATACTTCAAATGTGACGGGAATTTCGTCGATTCTTACTTTGCTCATACGTGATAGATTAATTTGTATTGGTAAATGTATATTAGCATTGTTTTTAATTCGTGGATCCATTTTCCCGTTTCATGGTTTGACTGGTTCAATTTCTGAACAGGTACAATAATGATAAAATGATAATAAATAATAGTAGAATAAGAATAACTAGTGATGATAATGATAACGTGCTGTAAAATACTTTTATAATATGATGATTTCCCGGTCTTGTCGTGGTTTAGGTTTCGATTCTTATTCTCTTTTTACTGCAGTTTTATTTTAATTTGAATTATGTTATTCTAGGATTTTTTTAAATTTGTAAATGGATTGTGTTGTTAAGGAATTCACACTTAATTTAATGCTTGAAAATATTTTTTTCCTTGCCTTTTGTACAATTTTTAATTGAAATTCCAGGGATCTAGTTACTTGTATATAATTTGTTTAATTTTTCGAGATTGTTTTCTATCTAAATTGAATTAATTTCTAGGATTGTGTCAAGTCAACTCTTCGAGTTGTTAATGTTGTATAACTGTATTTTGCAATAGTATCAAACTCCAATTCTAGTTAATTTATCCATTAGGGTATTGTCGAGCTGTCATTTTCTGATCTATCTATCTATCTATCTATTTATCTATTTAAAAATTCTATTGAAAGTAGTTTATTATGATACTGACGAGCTGTCGTTTTGTGTTCATATCTATCTATTTGTCGATCGATTGTTACGATTCTGTTGAAAATGTTCAATTTTGTTTTTCGTCTGCATTTTCTATCGGTCGATTATTATAGTTGGTCCCTGCCTCCTCTTCGACTGCACGTTTTACTCGTCTGCCTTTGCGTGTTCCCTTTCGCTTCGGGTTCTGTATGCGCACGATCAATACCCAAAATTGACCCGGGTCTTCCAGCGATTCATCCCTTGGCGTTAACCCACCCCCCCCCGCTCCCCCTACCTCTTTCTCTCTCTCTCTCTGTCTCTCTCTCTATGGGCCCCCGTTGTTCCTCTTTCGTGGGACCCCTCGTCGCTCGATTCAAAGCAGGATTTCCCTTTTGTAAAATTTCAGTTTTAAATTAAAAAATCGATTAAGTAATTGAAGTAAAGTGGCATTAAATGTAGACAAATAATATGGATGCATTACGGATATTTGTGTACAAACTGTTGCATGGTTTGAATCGGTGAGTTAAATATAATGTACTTAATAGTAAAAGTAAATAGTACTTGTTTTTAGTGTATTGGCCGAGCATAGAAATTAAGAATGTATGTTCAGTCTGTAAAACTGCAAACTACCTCCATTTTGACGACAGGTATTATTAAGAGGTGGATTTTTTAATTTGTAAGTAATTGTATATAATTGACTGTATAAAAGTAAAATAAAGATTAATCTACGTTTTAAGTTGTTAGTATAATTAAATTTAATACGGGATAATGACATAAAAGTGATTTATTTACTAGCACCAATTTTACGGAGGTAATTAAATTTCCAAGTTCACCTAATGGTGATACTTAAAAGTTCAATAATCTTAATGATTATTTACTGGATTAAAATGTCGTGTTATCATAACAGTAAAAAATGTGCATTTTCCGATAAAATTTGATTAATGTAATGAAATCAACCACGAATGAAATTAACTTAAAATAATCAACGTTTTATACCAAATTGAATTTGCGAAAATGGATTTAAGGTTCTCCTGTAAGAAGAAAAACTGGATATTGGAAAACTTGGTCCATCTAGAGTTAAAAAGACAGTTGACCTGAAAGTGGAAATACTGCTCGACGCTTTTAAAAACACGCGTCCCCCTTCACCTTCCCTCCTGTCGTCTTTCTTTTTTCTTTTTTTTTCTGGCGAACGATTCAGTTGCTTTTTGTTGAGGGAAAATCGACCGTTTCTGACGGTTAAGTTCAGGAAGGAGGGAGCTGAATGGAAAGCTGCCGGAGAGTGAATGACAAGGTGGATCCGGTTACTTTTTGTGTATCGTCGAAAGTAACCGGTTACACTTAAAAACTTCATTATTTAACTATATTGAGGAAAAAGGAAAGTATCTCGTGGAGCAGTGCTGGAAAACAAGGAATAACCTTGAATTTCCCTCGTGCATTTTTCGTCGCTTGTGAAATCGTGCGCGGAGGTTAACATGGATAAAACGATCGAGATTAACATTAAGAACAGTGTCGATGGAAGGTTAAATGACTTCAAGACGTTTTGTGAATGAAACGTCTCGTTGTTCCACAATCGTATGTTTGTGAAGTCGACTTGTTCTCACGTGGTACAAACACGTCTCAAGGTCGAATCGATTAGAAAACGCATCCCTGGCTGAGTTGAAAGTTGGATTCTCTCTGTAAGTGGTGGTTCCTAGCTGTCGAGTTACACGATCGGAGTTTAAGTAGCAAGTTGGAAAGCCCAACTTTCGGTCGAGTGGGTTGAATGAAGAGTTGAAGTCGTGACGATTTTGCTGGTTTGGTTATCGTAGTTGATATTGTTTGAATCGATAGAGTCGAGTTGGTCGAGTTGAACTGGACGAATCGAGTTGTTTGATTGGTTCGAGTCAAGTAGGTTGAGTTGGGTTCAGTTACGTTTAGTTGAGTTGGGTTTGGTGAGTCGGTCGAGTTGAGTTGAGTTAGTTGATTGGGGCTGGTTGAGACGGGTTGAATTGAGTTGGTCGAATCGATTCGGGTCGGATTGAGTCGTCGTTCCGAATCAACCATGGGTTTTTCAGAGACCCGAGTCGATTTTGAGTTGACGTTTACCACCAACAGTGGAATTACGACGACTTGAAAGTCGACTTTAAATCGAGTCGCTCATCAAAGTTTGGAACCCTGAAGTTGTAACCGATAAGATTGAAAGTGATCGGCTATCCGGTTGTTGTGTTCCGCTTACTGGTTGAAGCGGGAAGTATCCGATTACCAGCGAGACGGGAACCAATCGATCGGCTGAATTATCAATGACGGCAGTGATCTGGCGAAGGGGTTGCACTGAACAATACCGATTTGCGCACGTCGACCTCCCCGCTGGCGTTTTTATGTGTTTTTGTTACAACTGGCTTTTCACCGTTTGCCCGTCTGCCCCCCCTCCCTATTCCATTTTCAATTTCGTTTTATGAATTTCCTAGTGATTTTATTGATTTTCGGCAGTCGCCCTTCTAACCGTTTTGTAAATCTCTTGTCAACATTATCGATTGGGGTGTTAGCCAATCAGTGAATCGTATTTAAGTTAGTGATATGGAAAGAAAACAGTTGATATTCATTGACATTCATTTGAAATCTCGCTTAGTAAAAGCGATCATGTGCGGTAGCGTAAGAAATTGGGTAATAAAATGAATGATGATAAAGTAATTTAAAAGATAGATAAGGAAATATGAATAAATAACACATTTGCAGGGTTATATTTGATTTTGTTGAAAAAGTGAAATGTCTTCGAAGGACCTAAGTACACTTGTTAATTAAATTAAGTAACCAAAAAATATGAAATCTTGTTAGTACTGGTTTAATTGAAAGTGAAATGTCATTATTTTGCAGGGCGAAGAAGTCATTTCAGCAACTGCTGTACGTCGATCCTGGTTACTGTCGCTCGAACGAGGCTCATCTCCGTCTCGGGATCATCTTCAAGGTTTACGGCGATTTCGAGTTGGCGTTGAAGCATCTCCAGTTGGCGCTGAACGATTCGGCTCCGTCGACGTCGACCAAGAACGACAGTAATATACCAATTTCCTTCTAATCTAAATTAAAACTGGTCTAAATTGCAATTAACCTCAAACTAGATTAGTTGACCTTATTAGGACGGAACCGTCTCTTGTATCGTTGAATAATAGTAATGTGTGGATGTGTTGTTTTGTTTTTGCAGTTCGTTTTCACGTGGCGCACTTGTACGAGTTATCAGGCCGTAGCAGAACAGCGCGCGACTTGTACGAGCAGCTGCTGGCCGACAAGCAAACGCCCGTCTCGCTGAGAGCGGACATCTGCAGGCAGTTGGGTAATATACAACTCGATAAATGTCGCGTGGTTCCGCTCGCCAATTTGTTTTTGGTTTTTATGCGTTTCCCTCTGTTTAATTCCGCCACCAATTTTAAGTTAAATTAATTAATCAACTTAAAATAACTTACGTGCGCGGCTAGTCTGCTTATTGTGAAGAACGTAAACTATGAACAAAGTTAAGTAGTTAATTAATTTATAATTTGTATTTATAATTAGTCAGTTGCTAATAGAAATGTAATTGTTATAATTTTAATTGTATAGTAATTAACTATATTCTTTAATTAATGGAAATATTTTGCATGCGTTATCAAGACTTTTCAATGTAATTAATCGTGTAGTAATAAAGGGATTAGTAGTACAACTTGCATATATAATTAATTAACTTAAATAATTTGCGTTTGTGGTTAATCCTGTTTCAGAAAAAAAACCTATAACTTGTGTAATTGTTTTTATAAAATTGTTTTAATGTTTTGGGTCACATAGGATGGATGCACCATTGTGTTGACTCGTTTGGTGAGAAAGGACAGCGAGAGACGGTGGCCATTAATCAGCTGCAACAAGCCATTGAAGCGGATCCCAAATCGGGTCATAATTTGTACTTGCTCGGGAGGTGTTACGCGTCGGTGGGGAAAGTGCACGAGGCTTTCGTCGCTTACCGCAACTCGGTGGACAAAACTGAGGGCAATGCCGATACTTGGTGCTCCATTGGGTAAACTTTCCTCTAAACCGACTTTCAGTGTCGTGTTCTTGAATCATTTCAAGGTCAATGGTCATTTCAAGCTCGAATGAACCCCCAATGTCATTGACGACTTTTATCGAAGTTGCAAATAATTTTTTTAAAAAATTAATCGTCTAAATTAGATTAATCAGAATTGTGAGTCATTCCAAGTTGGCGAGACTGGTTGGTGACTGTATCAAATTTGTAATTATTTCTTGAAGTTGTTGGTTTTATTCTGGATTAATAGTTTATTAAGTTGATTGAAAGTTTAATATGTTAATTAATTCTTTTTTTTCCAATTTCCTTGCAGAGTACTTTATCAGCAGCAGAACCAGCCTATGGACGCACTGCAGGCCTACATATGCGCCGTGCAGTTAGATAAGGGACATTCAGCCGCGTGGACCAATCTGGGCATTTTGTACGAGACGTGTAATCAACCGCGCGATGCTCTCGCCTGTTTTGTGAACGCCATCCGCGGTGGCAACAGCAAGGGACGTCAGAAAACGCTCCACCCCAACCTGATGCAAAGGACCAAGTTCCTGCAGCAGCAATTGGAAAACGCTCCTCCTCCTCCGCATAATAAGTAATTATTATCGTACCTATTATTATAATTAATTAATTCATTGTAATTCAAGTCTATATTATTGACATTGATATGTAATTCAAAATAAATTTATTGATTAAAATAACTAATAACTATTAGGGAAAAACTGACGCCGTATTGCGGCCATAATATATTGTGAAGACTTCTAATTTAGTTAAAAATAAAGGAACTTGCGTGCGTAAGGTATGCATTCCTGTAGTTTGGGCTAATCAAATTTTGTTAATCATAGATCCCGCCAACTTCCTAGTATAGAAGACGCTTGGAATCTGCCTATCACTGCCGAAATGAACTCAAAACAGCAGCAAACCAGCGTCCGTCAGCAGCAGCAGCAGCAGAGGGCTGCAGTTTCCTACCCTAGAGGCTCTCAATTGGGTGATGGTTCCAGTCAGGCGAAACGCCTTAAAGTTGAAGGACCCGAGGCTCCAGCAGGCCCTCCTCAACGACCCGCAGTTCCGCCATTCTACCTCAGTCAGCAACAGCTTCAGATGCTGCAGTACTTGCAGCAGAACCAATCGAGCCTGACGCAGCAGCAGCAACAGTTTCTTCAGCAGCTTCAGCACCAGTACAGAATGATGCAGCAGCATCAGCACCAGCTTAGACTTCAGCAGCAGCAGCAACAGCAAGTCCAGCAAGTCAGACCAGCGGTAGCAGCGCCGCCTGCTCCGGGAAACCGTGCTCCTACCCCTGCGCAGCAATTCCCGCCGGTTTCCTGCTCTCCAGCGCTCTCGTCACCTTCGTCGGTGTCGGTCAGCGACCAGGAACTTCAAGCGCTGCTCTCTCAGAAGGATATCGCCACCTCACTGGCCGAAGATCTTTTGAAACAATTTGCTCAGGGGGCCGATCTCTTGCTGGAACAACCCCCAGCAGCCAGTGCCCCTGCAGTGCCTACGCCAGCAGCGACGCCGGATCCTACACCCAACAACCCGCCGTCCAATATCCTCATCGCTACCGACCCTCCTCCCGTGCTCGCGTATGGTGGACCAATGGGACGTCAGGGTGGACCCAAATTGTCAGTTGGGTCCCTAAAAGGTAAATTAATTTAATTAAACCTAGCCATGAACTATGAGTAAAATAATTAAATTAAATTGAATTTTCAGTCGTGAAAATGAAATAATTAAATAAAAATAACTAAAGATAGTTTGATCATAGTTAACATTAAATTACCTTGATAATGAGAAGTGTCTTAGTCAAAAATAAAGTAAATTGTCTTGTTCCTTTGTGCTACGATTTCAAGATATAATTGTATTCCTTATTTATTATAAAATTGCTGTAATTTTATGGCACCTCCGCTGTTCTTAGTAGATTTCCCAACTGCGTGACGTCTGCGATTTGCAAAAGGTCTCGTGAAGAGTAGAATTTCCAGTGGGAACTCCCCATTGTCAAATCAGGCTTTACGGTGACGCATTTTGTCCAAGAGAGGCATTGATTGAGCAGTTAGATTTGACTGTTGTGCAATGATTCATGAACGTAAATATCAAACTGTCGGATTACATAACCAGATAGAAATAACATCTCAAATAGTTGGCTGCGTGTAATATTGTAATTGCAAAAGTGCCTTTTTTTTAAAAAAAGGTAAGTTAATTGCAAATAGGAATAATAATTCATTCAGTAGTATTAGTCATTTTACGCTGATACTTCAGCCGTGCATTTGATGTGATTATTCTACGTCCTCTGGGACACACGGGAAAAATATATATAGAAATTTGTATAAGAAGTATGAATGGGTTTTAATTAATTCATTATGTATAATTAATGTCATTGCTATTTTAATTTATCAAATAATTAATTCATATGTTGGGAATTGGTAGATTACTCTAAAGTTGTGGATGATTCGGACAACGAGGAAGACTCGGCCGGCGGCGCTTCAAAACAGCTCCGTGATGTAACGATTCACATGTCGGCCAAAGAGATAATTGATTCGTGCAAGGGGGCTAGCGGTCTTCAGGGCCTGAGGCATTTTAATATTCTCTCGGATAAGCTGCCACCCCCGCCGCAGCCTCCCGAACCTCCCAAGATGCAGCTGAGCCGAGAGCAGCTCGTCCCGCCTACCCCGAGCGTCCTGCTGGAGAGCAAAAAAGAAGCCTTCAGCTTTCAATTACAGGAATTTTGCTTGCAGAATCCCATTGCCGTGATTAGAGGCATGGCCTCGGTTCTCAAAATGGGTAAGGTTCTCCTCTTGTTCGTTTCTCGTAGTCGTGTGTCCTTTGATTCTTTCTCAATTTTTATATTTTATACTCCCCCCCCCCCGACAAGGATAGCTGTTAAGATGATATCCTGTTCTACCTTCTTTTCTTACGAACATTAATATGATTATTGGTTTGGATTTCTTCTTTTAATGAAAAGTCTGCAGTGTATAATTTAATTGTGCCTTTAATCGACATTTAAGGTTTTTGTTGATTAATGTCTATTTCAGATATGTTTTAAATTATCCCTTCTATTTATCTCGATCTATCTATCTTTCTATCTGTCTATGTATCCGTCTGTCTACATATCTGTCTATCTGTGTCTGTCTGTCTGTCTATCTATCTGTCTGTCTATCTATCTGTCTATCTATCCATCTGTCTATCTATCCATCTATCTATCTGTCTACCTACCTATCTGTATGTCGATCTAACTATCTACCTATCTGTCTATCTAACTGTCTACCTTTTTATCTATTTACCTGTCTACCTATCTATCTATCTATGCATCTATCTATCTGTCTGTGTGTTTGTCAGGCTGTCCATCTGTAAATCTATCGTCGCTTTAAATATTTAATGTTAATTATCATGAAGAAATGTAAACTGAATATTGTCGTATTTGTATCGGATAGATCTTGGCCTATTCTCGACGAAAACTCTGGTGGAAGCCAATCCGGACCATCCGGTGGAGGTGAGGACCCAACTGCAGCAGCCTTCGGACGAGAACTTTGACGCTCAGACGGGTAAACGGACCTGGCTGTGTGCGTCGCACAGGTCCATTACGACAATCGCCAAGTACGCTCAGTATCAGGCGTCGTCCTTTCAAGATAGTCTCAAGGTAATAAGCGTTCTCATCAACTAATTAACATCAATTAACTCAAATTAACATTAATATGTGTTACCAATTTTTTATTATTTCTAAAATTGCTATCAAAACATCAATATATATCAACATTACATTAACGTACTTGTATCATATTACGTTAGTAGTATTGCATTATGCAGTAAATATTTCAGTTTAAATAATTAAGTAAAATATTCATATCAAATGTAACAAATAAACTATGAACAATAATAGTAAGGTAAAAACAGTAAGATATAATTAATGAGATAAGTAAGATATTCAAACTATGGAGTGTTACAGTTGACATTAAAGTAGCAGTGTTAAATGAACAATATTTAGCAACCCTAAAAATGTAATTAATTCATACGTTAATATATTAATTAATTGTAATGTTGAACAATATTGAAACATTATTATATTATGTACAGCGAATTGTTAAAGAAGTTAATAAATTAATATATTGATGAATGAGAATGTGTCGCCTGTCGTTGATTAGGAGGAGCAAGACAAACAAGGCGGGGTGCATCGCATTGATTCCGATTCCGACTCGAAGGACTCGGTGGGTACATCGCGTCAGCGCAGGAGGCGCGGCGGTATGAAAGTCATCAAATTCGGTACCAATGTCGATCTCTCGGACGACCGCAAATGGAAAGCACAGCTGCAAGAGTTGACCAAACTACCGCCGTTTGCCCGGGTCGTGTCCGCCAGCAATATGCTCTCCCATGTGGGGCACGTCATTCTGGGCATGAACTCGGTCCAGCTCTACATGAAGGTAAATATTAATTTATCTCAAACTGCGGGTACCGGTTGAACTGGTTATATAGTAAAGTACATGTCGAGATGTTTTTAAGTGTACATATATTTCAGTAGTTGATATTAACATGTCGTTTTTTAAATACATAATTCACAAAGCTGTATTAATAATTATTTTTTAGATGATATCAGTTTCAATCCAACAATTAAACTACTGTTTATGAAAGATTATCAGTTTATTAATTCTAAACCATAGGAAATTTTGTCGAGTATCAGACATTTAAAAATGGTAAGCCTAGGGGTATTTAGATTTCTTTGGCTGTGTTAATTTGGATCAACTGTTTGATTTAAAGTCATTTTCTACTATAAAAAATGAGACGCCGTGGACTGGTTACACCCCAGTGCTGCTGCGAGCAGTTCATAATGTGTAATGGTTTTATAATTGTGGTCCATGTTATCTCTGCTCTGTGTCTTTTTAAGTTTCTTCCAGCTCATTTTTTGTATTATTCGCGTAGATTAGTGATATGATGATGGGTCTTATGACCGTCGTCCTGCCCGTGCTGGGTGTATATCGAGTTATTTGTTAATTAATGTTGGGATTGGTGAATGATTTCAGGTTCCTGGCAGTAGGACTCCTGGCCACCAGGAGAACAACAGCTTCTGCTCTATTAACGTCAACATTGGACCTGGAGACTGCGAATGGTTTGCAACGCCCGATGCCTACTGGGGGGCCATTCAAAAACTATGCGAAAAGTGATTTTAACTTTTTTTTTTTCTAAACCGTACAGTTACCATTGTTTAAATATATGTGATTTCAGTAATTTCAGTACTTCGCTCAGTAGACTGTACTGATATAATGCTATCATGATTTATTGATATTATTGTTATTGTATATTATCGTAACAATATTTAATTCTCTGTTTACCAATACTAGCCATTTTTATTGTTTAGCAAAAATTTGGTGGACCATGAATGCTAACCAGTGTTATTACTATTTACAGGCGCAATATCAATTACCTACACGGATCGTGGTGGCCTCTCATGGAAGACTTGTTGGAAGCCAATATCCCCGTCTACCGATTCGTACAGCGACCTGGTGATGTTGTCTGGGTCAATGCAGGTAAGCATTGTCGATCTCGCCGGTAACGTGTTGACGATATTAACCAAACTTGTTGAAATCTTGTTTCCAGGATGCGTTCACTGGGTGCAGGCTGTTGGCTGGTGCAACAACATCGCCTGGAACGTGGGACCTTTGACAGCTCGCCAGTATCAGCTGGCCATTGAACGCTACGAGTGGAACAAGGTGCAGAGCTTCAAGAGCATTGTGCCCATGATTCACCTGTCGTGGAACCTGGCCAGAAATATCAAAGTGTCGGACCCGAAGTTGTTCGAATTGATCAAGTAATTTTTTTAAAAAAATTAGTATTTGAAGTATACAAGGTTATTTATCCGATCCTGAATGTTCTCATTTCTAATTATTTTTGTTGTTTTTTTTTCCCCTTAAGGAGCACGTTAATGAGGACCCTGAGGCATTGCCAGTTGATGCTGCAGTTTGTCAGATCTAAAGGAGTACAAGTACGCTTTCATGGACGAGGCAAGAATGAAGCATCTCATTACTGCGGGCAATGCGAGGTACTTGGCTGTGTTGTTTTTAAATTTTTAATTGTCTTTTTCGAGTCTTGGGTTTTATCTCCTCCCCCCTTGGGGCAGTCGATAAATTTTTAATGTTTTTTTGCCTTGCAGGTGGAGGTGTTCAACATTCTGTTCATCAAAGAGCAGGAGAAACGCCATGTGGTGCATTGTTTGCACTGCTCGAGGCGAATCAGTCCCAATCTGGAAGGATTCATCTGTCTAGAAGAGTATCACCTCGACGAGCTGCTGGATATTTATGACTCGTTTACGCTGCAGCCTGTAAGTTATGATAATTTCCAATAAATTGTAAGTTGGGTGTTAATCTTTACCGCCATTATTGATCAAGTAGTTGTTATCTTTAATTAGTTTTTAATTAATCAAGAATCAATGTTTGATATAGATTGAACTGACACCGCGACTAACAAGACCTGTGGAAGTTGTACTTGTAAAATGGTTATAGCCTTATCGGAAAATAACCCAGTAATATTCTTATTAAACTTGGCTAGTAATGTAATTAACATTTAGCGAATGATAGTGGACTTGAATTAGTTAAATTGATCAGCTGTTAATTGTAATATAAATTCATCCATGTCACCCTAATTTACAAAAATAATTCCGACTAAGAGGCTATCTTCATTGGATGCCTTTATAAAATCATAGATGCATAGATAGATGGATGGATGAATAGATAGATAGACCAGTGAATCACAGCTAGTAAAACTGCCTTACTGATAATTTATTGTAGAAATTTATTTGTAATATTGTTTTAACAGATGCTGACTCCTCACACGCCAACCCCGGGATCTCTCCCATCGTCAGTGATTCTCTAAAACTCTTGAGTAGTCTCGTTTCGTTCCCGTCATTCTTCAACCGGCGAGGATAAAACGACAATAACTTGGATTTCAACAAAAACAGAAAACAAGATGAAACTGTACATTAGGCACTGAAACAACCTGTTCATATACGTGTGTTCATTCGTCGTCGTCGTCGTTTATCTCGCCGCACTGGATTGAAGCCAACAACTGGACACAATGGATGTCTCGGGTGATAATATCCCAGCTTGGACCAAAACATCAACCCTCTCCCCCCCTGCTTCCGCCCCCCCACATGTCACCACCCCCACCGGACTTTTCCCCCCAAATAACTGTACTTAACAAAAAAAGGACGTACATGAAAAAAAGCCACACAAGATGTCACTGCCATTGTTTGTTTGTATAAAAAAAAGAGTTGAACCTTTTTTTTAAAAAAAAATCCGTGCTAGAAATCATCTGTCGACTTTTGTCACCTCGCAAAGGTAAAATACGATCTTCGTGAAAGAGTTCGTTACCTATGCAACCATGTGTTCACGCAAAATGAATTCAAAGTGTGCGTTTATTTGACATAGAGATTTAGTTGTGTGTCACCCACCCGATTTTGTCTAAAACATTCTCCTCTATGTCTTGTGTTATGTGTGTGCGTCTGAAATTGTCTCCCGGACTCGCTCTTTTTTGCTCAACATCAACAATTTTGTGTTTGGATTTTTTCTCCTCCCCTTATGCAAGTTTTGTTTATCTTGTTCAGTTTTCCGCGTGTTTTTTTTTTCCTCCCTTAAAAATAGTGTTTCTAGAAAATCTCGTCCCTTGATTTTCTTAAATTTAAAATAGAAATAAGGTTTTCTTTTTAATTTTAATTGAAATATTTTTTTAATTAGGTTTGTACGTGTACTGTAATAATGATTAATACACACCAACTACGAAAACACATCATTTGTCGCCCACGGGCGATTCTGCAGACCGCAGCAACAGGGCCGACAGCAGCACGGAAACCTGCTCAGCCGTGGGGCAGGCTATCAGGGCCTGTTCCTCGTCGGTGTAGTGAGCCAGATGCTGCTGCACTTGCGAAAAACTGCTGACGATCAGGTTCTTCACAGGCCTGGGAAGGGGGGAAAACAATTGGTTAATAAATTGTTTGTACTTAACTTAATTCAATCACTTGGCCGTCTAATTTAAGATGATCAATAAAATATTGATAACAAAAAGTAATATAATTATGTAATAAATAAATAAGGTTAAAGTATAATTCATCATTTAAGTTGACTACAAGTTGGTAAAACCTGAACAGGATAAACTCGGTCTCGCGATTGGCCAGGTAAAGCTGGAGACTCTTCTGCACGGCCGGTAGATGTAAACGCAGCAGCTTCTGGGCCTCGGAAACCGCGTCGGCAACGGCGGTGGGCTGACCGAATGGCTGCGACTTGAGTACCGACGAATTGAACTCCGGCTGCCTGACGCACGCATCCATCTGAAATTCCGACATAAACAATTTCAATTACAAATGGATTTAAAAAAAATACAATTCATTATAACCGTATTGGCGTCCAACTTTGCAGAATTTTCAGGTAAATATACAACAATATTTAAATACCTTATAATATTACATACAAATAAATAAAAATATAAATAGTTATAATATAGTGGCCATGATAGGGTGACTATCAATTAATTCAATAACTTGTTATAATTACATCTTCCTAACTGCATTTAATTTAAATATAAAATCACCGTATTTTATGTTTAGTTCAACTAATGTGACATTTAAACTCGGTGTGTTAAAAGTTACAGTTTAATCGTCTAAACGTCCACCAATGAGCAGAGCTTTTACTTTCGACAGCAGCACGCGAACCGGTCCAATCAGGAAGTCGCCGCAGTAATCAATAAAAGCCTCGCATGTCGTCTTCAACTGTCGGTCAGCCAATCGCCGCGAGTCTGTTTAGGGGGAAAAAGGCAATTCCATTGATAGTGTTATCTTTAAGATGCTGATTAAGAGATAAACACGGTGGAAGTTACCTCGCAAATGTTCGCGAACCTGCGGCGCCCCTTCCAGTAAGAACTCCAGCAGCGAATTATTGGCAGAAAGCGAAAAGATCCGATTGCGATTCTGGAACAGGCCCATGGCTGAAGCAATACAAATTGTAAAAAAGAGTTATCGGATAGACAGTTAAATGGACAAATCGATAGTTAGATGGACAGATAGATAAACCGACAGATTGATAACTATTTTAGATAGATGTAGACGGATATATTGACAGACAGACAGATACAAACAGATAGTCATCACAGATAACTAGATAGATAGATAGATCGACAGACAGACAGACACAAATAGATAGATAGACGGATATATAGATACAATAGATAGCTAGATGGATAGATAGACAGACAGGCAGACAGAGATAGATAGATAGATAGATGGAAAGATGAATGGATAGATAGACAGATAGACAGACAGGCAAACAGAGATAGATAGATAGATGGATGGATAGATGGATGGATAGATAGATAGATGGATGGATAGATAGATAGATAGATAGACCTAAATTACTTCTTTACTGCTATTTCCTCTAGACGTTATTTTACCGGCATTTTTGACGGTACTAAAATCCAGACTCATTTCCTTGACTGCAAAGTCGACTTGGAAGGGCGCAATTTGTTCGCGAAGAATCAGCAAATGCTTAATGTGGAACAGGTGAGCGTCCAGCGGAGTTCTGCTGGACAATATCAGGAAAGCCGCATTGGCTATCGAAGCACAAGCTGCCGCCAAAACTTCCTACAAATCAAATCCAATCTTCTTACATTAAAATTCACTCACGTTTTAACTTTAATTAACGGGTGACTCGTGAGAATCCGACGCACCTGAGACAGTCCTTGAAAGGTGGAGCGATCGACCGAGCGATAAAGCTTCGACAGGCAGAGAAGGGCTCGGCGCAGGGGCGGGTACCACATGCCGTGCAAATCAGCAGGCGAATCTAGATTTTTAAAAAAATGTATTTATTCACCAATTTATCAAACTATTCTATCTCTCTATGTATGTATGTATGTATGTATGTATGTATGTTTGCATGTATGTATGTTTGCATGTATGTATGTATGTATGTATGCATGTATCTATCTGTCTATCTATCTGTCTATCGATGTATCTATCTATCTATGTACCTATGCATCTATGTATCTATCTATCTATCTATCTATCCATCTATCCATCTATCCATCCATCTACTATATATCTATCTATCTATCTATGTATCTATCTATGTATGTATCTATGTATCTATCTAACTATCTATCTATCTATCTATATATCTACCTATTTACCAGCCCACTTATCTGCCTACCAGTTACCTACTGAAAATGCAAAGAAAAGGATATGTTTTGAAAAAATGAGATTAATTATACTTCCAGTGTGAGAGCGGACCACATCTTGCGACGTGACCGACGCACGCGAATCCGGCCGGTTCGTGTCGAGACCTTGCTGCTGTTGCTGCAGACTCTCGGATATTTTCTGAAAGACACCAAAAACAACGGTAAAAAGAAATAAAAAAATTAATTTAAATATAGAGCAAAAAAGTAAGAAATTAAAGTAATAAAATTAAAGGAACACAATTAAAATAATTATACTGATATAATAAAACTCAGCTAACTATTTAATAAATCGCTTCATAATTTACATTCATTAATACTTGATAATTAAAATAATTAATAATAATTAACAAAAAATACGTCTTTGCCATGATCTGGCAAATTAAACTTGATTCGTTTTTCTAAATTACAATGAACGATCAAATCACCCGTACATTGGTCAAATGCAATACGATATCAAAGTTAATGTCGACACGTAAAATCAGACACGATTCTAATTGCAAAAGGCCGTTTGCAGAAAACATCTCGATTCAACAAGACGAGAGGGAGGGAGGACGACCAAAAAACGGGGCTAACGACTTGTTAATTACTACCTGTATCATGATGAGTTTCTCCGGGTAGGCCAAATCACCCGAGGCTGGCTTGTAACCGACGATGTCCGTCTGAACGTACACGTGGGCGCGGTAGACGAGTCGTTCCTGGGCATCGGCTAGCAGCTGGCGGACAACGCGATCAAATGACGATAGTTCCTCGGCTGTAATAAAAAAAACGATTCGACACGCCCAATTCAAAAGAAAAGGAAAATTCAATGAGCTGATTCGTAATTTCAATTGTTCGTTTCTACTTTTCACAACGGCGAATAGATTCCTCCAACTCCCTTATCGCTGGCCATTCAATTAGATTTAGATAGGCTACAATCGCGTTCCGGAATCTTTAGATTCTCAAGGTCGCGTTAGCACAACATTCTAAAGACCGTTCAATTTTCATCTAATATTGAATCTATAGATGCGATTACAGATTCAAAATCAGTGCGTTATATTAAAGTTTCGTGGTTAATTCGATATCGATATCGCAAGTTTTCAATTCCACATTTGGTGATACCGTATCGTTCGTTCAATAGGGGAATTGCCACCAAGTTAACAACTGGGTTCAAATTACGCTCTTTCCTAAACTACTTTTTGTACAACTTAAATATAATTAAGTCCTTACATTACAATCATATGTCAAACAAGCAAATCACAACTAAAAGGATCAGAATGAAAATCATTTTTAAAAAAACGCTAATCAATAATATCTTTTTACCGTGTAGTTACCGTAAAGATGATTCGATGTTTACGTAAAGAAACGGTTACCAACAGCAAGTAACCAGACCGCGGCCAGTGCCCGTTCGATTACCGGTTTACCGTTGACCTTGGGGAATCTTGACATTCCGAAGTTCTCGAATGTAGCCATCTAATCTAATCTAATCTAACTTTGCCATTTGTTTAACAGCTAGAAGTCGAGTCAGAATCGACTCCCCCCAAATAGTACGTCACCAGTGACAGTTTGCGTCATTACGGTTATTGGCGACGTGCTCTTCGACCATCTCCACCCTGAGGATGAAGCAGAGCTCGGCCAGCGTCTCCAGGTGGTTCAAATGAATGATGTGCGGCCTCAGCGTGTCGTACAGGATGGAGCAGAGCTCGTCGAGGTAATCGCTGCGGATAAACACAATCAGCGAATTACACTAACATCTTGGTACACGTCTCGTAATTTCAAAAAATACTTTTAATCTTCAAATCTCATCGCATTAATCAAAGTTAACAGATACGTTAAACTCGGCTAATTAGGGTTAATTTGATTATCTATTTATCGAGCCTTTAATTCAATATCTAGACAGTAATCATTAAACCTGGGATCAGATTAAACAAGCAAAACTAGTATTTTAATTAAATTCTGCGGTAGACTGGGCTAACTGGGTTGTACACGCATCTATCTAGTATTTAATTCAGCACGATTAATAGATTTTAATGGAATCGTTAACTAGGTTAATCAGGTCGCATATAACCGTCTAATATTCAATTCCGTATAATTAACACATGTAATTAGATTATATACAGTCAAGGTTAATTGGACTTGAGAAGTTATATCTATCTATCTATCTGGTCTTTTATTCAACAACAATTAATGTATTTAATTAGACGACGCAGAATTTACTAGGTTAATTAGGTTATATCTACCTATCTAGCCTTCTATCGATTAAAATTCATAACTTAATTAAATGATGTAAAATTAATTAGGTTACGTTCATCTAGCCAGTCTTCCAACCAAATAAAATCAGCAGATCCAATTAGATCAAATTAATTTATCTATGAACTAATTTATTATGAATATATAAATATATCTATAAAGTATTTTTATTTATTTATTTATAATATTAGGTTATCCGTCTATCTACCCAAGGTTCAATTTCATAATAAGATCGTCAGTTTTTAGATAGACTTAATCATATCCAAACAAAGTTGTTCGTGTTTTGAACAACCTAAATCTTCATATCTCATTATTCTTATATAAACCATACAGTACAGAAAGTCTTCAATTCACTTTCTAGATCGCCAATACCTAAACAAGATTAACTGACTGAATTAAGTTCCATAGGGTTAATAAGGTTAACTCGGTTATATCGATACAAACTAAATAGCCAGATGTGGTGTTTTACTGCAATGCAGCGGTCGCTTGTCCGAAGAACTGATGGTACAGCTGCCATTCGTCGTGACAGAGGCGCAGCAGAAAGGCGCAGGCGCAACGAGTCAGGGCGCAATGGTCACGCGGGTGAGCAGCGTTCAAGTCCTTCAGGGCGGCTGAAACACTGGGACGCAGCAGGCCTCCCCGGACGCTGAAATACCAGCCGTGGCAGTCGGCCATGAGTTGCTCGTACCTGGGGGCGGGGTGGGGGAATATCGTTTTAATTAGAAATCATGACAAGGGTTAATCAATTTTAATTATATTTAAATTAATAAGGGTTATCAACATCAATCCATTCATAGTTTAATGCATAAAACTTTTTCTCTGTAAATTTTACTCTTAATTCAGATTAAACTGATAGTTAAATTTAAACAATCAATTTGATTCATTAAATAATCAGTTTTAAATGATAGTGTAATTAACTGAAATTTTAACCATGATTGAAATTTAATTTATAAAGTGAAGGCATAAATACATAGGATATAATATTCCACACATATCGCATTATATGTAGGATCAGGATACATTAATTAGTGTTACAGCTTAAAATTATTCACCTTAATAAGTTATAACATTATGTTTAAACGAATTCTGTTACACTTATTACATGAAAGTGCGCCAATCTTACTGATTCACTTCCTCGAAAGTTCCATGCGACCTATTTTCAAAAATCTGCTTTGATATAGAGCTGCAGCTTGTTATCCAGTTAATTCATGTTTACTCATTTTGATATAGGATATTTAGAACTTAAATAATTCAATCCTAAAATTTAAAGAAAAGCGTTACTCGGGTCCTCCATGGAGACGATTCTCGATATCCGTCATCAGGATCTTCATCTTCTCTGCATGCAACCGGAATTTGCCGTAGAGCGAAGTGTAAGCAGCGCCGTCGAGACCCTGCGCGCCAGTCGGCACCGGCACCGGCTGGGTTCTGGCCTGCTGGGCGCTACTGTCCAGCGCTTGGCTAACCCACGACCGGACGAGGGATAGAGCCTGGTTCAAACAGGTTCGATACTTGGTCAGATGGACCGCAGATTCTCGGAACTGGGCCTGGAAACAACACCAATGATCAATCAGACGGAGTTTTGATTGCATGATTTAACAACAATTTATTATGTTTATTTATATAACATTTCCATACTTCAGTATTGTAACAAGCTTTACTGACGATCCCTAATTTCGTAAGAATTCAACAACTAATTCGTATAGAAAAACAAATTTGCACAACATACTTTAAATAAACTTCGATTTGAATTTAAACCTTAATTTCTGATGTCCTATTTTAGTATCTAGATTGATACCCAAGTAAAATGATAAGATTTTAACAAAGGGACAGCAAGTTACGTGTTCTTGCAGGTATCCTATGCACTCGTCAAGTCGGTCCAAGATTTTGACAAAGCTCTCCCCGTGGATCGAAAGCGTCGGGGAACCCAGAAGATGAGCAATTTTCCCTGCGTCCGAGAAATATAGAAGTCGATGTTCTACTTCGTCCGCCAGCACATTGAGTTTGGTTTGATCGGCCAGCATCTGCTCGCACGCTTCCCGCAGAGAGTTGGTCTTGTGCGAAACGGTATCGTTCTGGTTCGTCAACAGGTTCAGCTTCCCCAGGGTTTCTTCGATCTGAAAAAGCAACAGTTAGCGTTGGATTGGATGGCTTATTGATAAAGTAAGGGATATCACCGTACCTGATCCAAGAATTCCTGGTAGCTACGCTGATAGTTCTCGAGCTGGGTTAGGTAGAGACGGTAGGCTGAGTCCTCTTCTTGGAGCAGTTCCCACTCGAGTTGTGAGTACCAGGCGTAAAACTAGATTTTGATACGAACGACTAGATAGATTAACTGGTAGGTATACAGATAGATGGATAGATGGACGAATAGATGGGTAGATGAATGGAAAGATAGATAGATTAAGGTGCTAAATTTACCTGCTTGGACGAATCTATCTGTTCTATTCCTTCCTCAAGCTTAACAAAGCTTCCCAGCCCCCAGACTTCCCCGCTGATGGGTTTCGCGACTTCCCGTTCGGCAGATGCTCTCGGCTGCATGGGATTTGACCACGCCAGCTGATTAAAACAGGCAACATTTGCTTAAGTGACTGTTGTGATGTAGAAGACACGGCATGTAATACCTCTTTGGGAAAGGGTTTGTTATCGACGACAGAGGCAAGTTCCAGAACAGAATCCTTCTCGGGTGAGGACAGCGGGGCCAACGGGTTTTCCAGATTGTCCCATTCCGACAGATTTAACCAGATTTTCTCCTGGGTTTCGGTTGACATGGCTTATTTCCGTTTGAATCGCGTCTAACTTAGTTCGATTTACAGAAAGTTTTATCGAAGACTAAATCATCTGACAATATTTTGTTTGCCAACAAGGCAAAAGCAGCACAAAATAAATTTGCATATCAGGACGCAACGTTGCCACGTGTTTTTTTTATTAAAATTCTAATTTACACATTGAATAGAGGGAATGCACTCAAATTAAATTGGTTATAAATAATTAACTTGTTATTATTAAATTTATTTTTTTATTCTAGTGTTTTCAGTTGTAAAAGCCTATTTCGTAACGGTTTTTCTTTTTGCTTTTTCGATTAGCAACAATTTGTATTTTTAGCATTTAAATGAACACCGAATCAATTTTCCAAAAAATATTAACGTTAAAGACAGGATTATTTGTTACCATTAAGTAAGTTTTAAGTTGAGTAAACAGAAAGCCTGTTTGACGGATTTTGCAAAGAACTACGATGCCAGGCTCTGGAGGAAAACGTTGTAAGGCTGACTCTATTGACAGCCTGGATAGAACTTTTTAAAATGTGTTCACGGAAAACCTCATTTGCATAATAGGGTTCAAGGTTTAGAAAACAAAACAACTCAAAAACTAACAAGGGGCCACAAAAGCTACAGGAACTTGAAACGATTCAGTGGCGGGAAGCTTAAATCAAATTATTTACCTATTTCAAAGCCCGGTGTCGTTCTGCCCGCCATGTAAACGCCGAAGAACTGACATAATTTTGAGGAAATTACTTTTTACTGTTATCATATTACGGTATGTATTTAATTTATTGCTGTAATGAGATAAATTAATCAAATTTCAGTTCATATAGACTATTATAAAATATATTATAATTAAAATTTAAATTTAAATGACAAAGTTGTTTTATATTATTTCCGTTTCAACAGATAGGATGCAGTGGTCGTTAAAGCGATTTATAAACTGCATTTCAAATCTAACCGGCATGCTAATTAGCTTCTTCAATTCAATTCAATTAGCATAGTAAATGATCCCATAAACACTAATTAATTAGTATATCGATTTTGAGGACGATTTTAGTTTTATCACTGCTGATATTTATTTTGTTTATTATTACAATGCAATTATTAAACACATTTCAGTTTCGTGTAATTTTTATTAAAATATATTTACACATTTTTAATTAGATTAAACATTTCAGTATTGAAGTTGTAATAAATATTTATGTTTGAAATAAAGCGCATTGAGACTCACTTTGATTAGCCTGCGGTTTAGCATCGACCTTCTAATTCTGCTTCCATAAAGCTGTGGCAGTTATTTGCCGTACTTGGGGCTTTGAGAGAGTCCTCAAAACACGATTTCCTCATCGCTGTATCGCCCAGTTAAAAATAGAAACAACCTTTTCGCGTTTTCTCTCTTTTCAAACGGGTAAACATCAACTTAACCCTACGGCCAGTTAAAACAACGGTGGCAGTTAGGCTTTTCTGAAAATTCGAGCAGAAAAAGGTTGTCGCACTGTGCACCAAGCCCATATACATCAAAATCTAGAAAGTTTATACCTACCATTGTTTTCATAACATTTTGAAATTTTTGACTGAAATCAAGTCACTGTAGCAGTTTTTAATGATTTGAATACTGGAAATCCATCTGTATGTGTGTATGTACATGTGGTTGTTATGTGTGCGGGGTGTTTAGATACTCGGCAGCTTTGAGTTTGACGCACAGTCCGAGTCGGTTGTTTTTACATTGTCACCGCGTCCACAACAGGTTGCGAGTTATGCGACGATATAAGTGTTCACGTCTCGTGCTCACGTGGCTTTGTTGCTAACGATCATATTTGTTACTAAAGTCTATGGTTATTGATTCTTTTTCAGGTTTTTATTATGCACATCGTTTACTGAATAGTCGCTCGGAAAATTTGGTCAGTTTGAACGCCCCGCCATGTCGAACCTGGACCTGTTTGTCTCGCTGCTGGGGACCACGGACGTGCGCAAGAAGATCTCGATTGGAGAGGACGTCATCAACTACTTGTCGTCTCCGGCCAACTCGATCGAGTGCGAGGACATTGGCCTGTTTATTGACAATCTGACCCCATGGCTCAGCAACAGCAATTACAAGGTGAAACTAATCGCCAGGTTACAAGACCTGCTGAACTATCAGCAACTAACAGCTGAATACTCGTTCAGCAGTCAGTTTAATGGGGCATAGCGTCTTCTATGCATCATTCCCTTTGGGGATGTCCTAAATTGGCATGGAGTGCCGGCGTATTGCAAATCATTATGCTGAGGCTTTTAAAGGCTGGGCCCCGGTAAAAAGCTCCAGGGGCGTTGGCCTATGTACGGTAATGCATGACGTCACCGCACCCAAAGTGGTAGTAGTGCCATGTACACACACTGAAGACAGAGAAAGTTAACTTTCATTCACCATTTTTGTTCCAGTTTTTGTTCTTTAATTTTTACAAATATTCAATTAACCGGCTTTAAACTTTTCAGGCACTTTGAATGGGTGAGCATGGATGGTTTTTTAAAATGTTTTTTTTCCCTGTTTATTTAACGATTTCTCGTTTGTGTGTCGCAGGTCTGCCAGAACGGCCTAGAGATTCTAAGCCAGCTGGTGGAGCGGATGAAGGAGGATTTCCGCAGCTATGTACAAAGTATCATCTCGCCCACCATTGATCGGCTTGGTAATTTTAAACCTGTCCCTTTTTTCTCGTTTTACTATACTAGAGTAGTTTAACCTTTATCGTAGTTATATTATGTATGTTGTCACCATTATCGTTAGTTTTTCATGTGCTATTATTGCTATGTTTGGTACTGTTTTTATTTTACTAATGTGTTAGTAATACGTTATTAGAGGGTGATGACTAACGAGTTTGTAGACGCAGGTGTGTGCGTACTGCAGCAGAGGTTGACACTGTTAAGCGACTTACCCGATGTTCCTCATATTAGGAAAAAACTGCAACTTACTTAAAACGGTTATTTATTAGTGCTAGTTATCTTACTATTGGTGTATAAATAAAAGATTAAGGTATTATTAATTTTGATTACATTTTAAAAATATAATTACTGTAATTACTATAATAATCATTCTATTTATTAATATTTATTTGAGCAAGAGTGCCTCGAGTCTGTCTATTATTATTTTAAGGTTATTCATCACATACTGTATTATTTTGTCGCCGTTGCTTTTAATAATCAGTATCGATTAATACTGGCGTCTGTGTGTTTTCCTGCAGGAGATTCCAAGGACTCGGTTAAGGAAAGGGCCGAAAATCTTATTCTGAAACTGATGGAAGTGAGCGTCCAGCCGCAGACCCTGTGGGATAGGATGGCCCCGGCTTTTGCCCACAAAAATAACAAAGTCCGCGAGGTTCTGCACCACATTCTGATGAAAACGCTCGATAGGTATTCTATAGAAAAATAAATAAAATGTGCATATTATTAACTGATACAACTCTTATATTGTAATCATACAGATAGCTTGTTTACATTTCAGTTATTCAATTATTTACCTCCTCTCTTTGAAACTTGATCATATATGTACATGTTGTAATGACACGTAATAACATGATGATTTGTTAACAGTAACAATATAAATATGGTAACAGTAATATTATATCATAACAATACAAGAATAGTAACGGTTATATAATGTAAGATGTAAATAATAATAGCTATCTTAGAAAATAAACAAGTCCGAGTGATTCTGCACCACATTTTGGTGAGAACGCTCAATAGGTATTCTACAGAAGAAAATAAAAATTATCATATCGATATAACTCTTAATTTTAATCATACGGATAACTTGTTTACATTTCGATTAATTGCCTCCCTTCTGTAAAGCTTGATCACGTGGGCATTTTTAATAACAAGTAATGACAAGATATTTTATTAACAGTAATAATATCTTTTTAATAACAATAGTACTGTAGATAATAATGAATTAAAATTACACTATTGAAAAGTAACATTTTAAAATAATCTCAAGAATCGATAACACGGGCTAATATACGTCCACACGTGTGTGTTTTTATTGCAGTCACGGCAGTTCGTCCCTGTCGCTTAACAAGCTGGTGCCCGGTATCGTCAAGTGCTTGAGCGACCCGACCCCGGTGGTGCGCGATGCCGCCTTCAACACCCTGGTGGAGATTTATCGCCACGTGGGCGAACGGGTTCGTCACGACCTGGAGAAGAAAGCTAATCTTCCACCTGCCAAGTAAGAGCATCCATCATCCTCTTGTGTTACTTAGTCTTTGGCAACTCTTTTACCTCGAGGGAGGGGGGGGGGTCAACACTCGAGTCGGTTTTTACTTAATAATCAAAGATACTGTAGTCTATGTTCAGTTTTAAGCAACTAGAATGAACAGCAATCTGAATTGGACGATATCGTATCAGATATGAAATATAATTGATATGCTGAACTTGTTTCAAACCGATGCTCTGTCATATCAGAAGAGAGAAATGTCTGCACACAGTAATATTAAGAGGAGGAAATTTCCTGACATATCTTGTTAAAAAGACATCGATACAGAACCAAGGATGAACCATGTATATCAAATCAAATATTCAGGTTTCGATAGTTCTCACTGTTTTAGCCACGGTGTATCGTATCGAATATTTCTTTGCAAGATCGATATTTATACGAGAATCCCTTCCTTAGTGTATCGTGTCAAAATATTGGTATGGCAATACCTTTTCCAATGACTTTGAACCACTCGTTTGTGACAAGTGAATCTTCTAATATTGGAAAGGTAGACGAGTCAAGAGGCAGAAGTTCATTAACATCAAGGAAGGATAGAATCTAGAAAGGGAGATAGATAATACACGCAATGAGGAAGCAGGTTTCCTGTAGTAGACGGTTAGACGTTTACGCGGTTTTTCAATCCCAGAATTTTTTTTTAAATGAAAATACGAATAGATGTTCCAGTGGACAGCTGCCTGCATAGTTGAAGTTCAGTTGGTTATGAGATACTAATTAATTTTCGGATAATGAAGTTGAAAACGAAATGCGGAATGAACTTTGAACTGGAAAGCTTTGATCAATTCGCAGTGCGCAGTGGAAACTATTCTTTGACTTGCGTGCCAGCTCCATGGGTTGTATAAGAATGCGAGAATAAAGAAAAGACGAACTGACAAGAATCACGAAGGGTAGCGATGGAAATTTTCTGAAATTACAGTAAATTTTGAAGGGAAGATATCAATAGGACATTCGTAATTGACCGACTCGGGTAATTTGTTATTTATTTATCTGTTTATTCATTTATTTAATTGAACAATTGACGATGATGATAACAATAATCTTGACTTCGTATTTCAACTTTAAGATTTTTTCTTTTTTACGTAACTTCCGAGTCCGAGTCCCTTGATTGTCCCACCTAATGGAGGGATAACTGTAATATTATGTACAGTATAATATATAATGTAATAATATTATATATATAAGATTGACGATTGGTTGATAATTTGCCGAAATGTGTCTTTCGTGTAGGCTAAGGAATCCCAGGTAAATTTTAGGAAGTAGTCAAAGTAACCTTTGAAATTGAATTTTCATTTATTTTGGTAATGTGTAATTATCTCCTTAACGGTGATACAGCAACAATATTTTAACAAAAATATATAACGAATAATAACGAAGTAATAACGAAAGTAGACAATTTAGAAACGTAGTTTAAAGGTGTTTATCTCGTGACCTTTCTGGCTAGCACTTTATAGCAATTATACAGATTATGTGGAATTATCTAAAAAAAAAATTATGCACGTGGTTTCTTGAATGGCACAGTTTAGAAAACCAACTAGCATGATTAAAATTTTGAAAAATAGAAAATATTTTAATTTGAATGCAAATATTAATTATTATAAATTCAGCTGATCGGTGAATAACAGCGTTTATATTTAAGCCAGATCGAAATTTTTTCAGTTTAATTGTTAAATTAGCGTCAATCTCAAGAATGATATTCCTGAGAGTTTTGAAATTGTAATACACAGAGAATCGTGGAGTTTTCGAGTCTATGAGTGACACTGACTTGCTCTTTTGGAGGAGTCAACCAACCCTTGAGGAAGTTCTTATCCCCCAAGAAGTCTTTGTGTCATTTATTTCTGTAGCTTTTTGCCCTGTCTTCTTCACAGAGTCTCCCAAGTTTAAAATATATGGAAAAAGGTGTGACTTTTCTCGTCCCTGTAAGGTCCTTTTGAATTATGGATGAAGGAAAGCAATGGGTTGTCACCTGCGATCGTGGCCATACTAACTTGAAATAAACAGTATTGAATTAAATTAATTTACATTACAATTATATAAGAGGTTAACGGAATTAAAATGAAGGTAATGTGTTTATTTCATTTACTAGTTTGAATCTGTTTTGATAAATAGATTAACCATTTCTGCGGGTTGTTAAGTAGTTGTTGAAAAACGCGACTGGCGTAACTTAATGTTGATGGACGCCGTTTGTTTAATTTTCGGGGGTTTCTCGTTTGTTTTCGCAGGCTGTCGACCCTCTTTGCGAAGTTTGACGAAATACGAGAGTCGGGTAAACTGCTACCGACGGCCGTGCTGAGTCTTGAAGGTAAGTCTTAATGAATCTCGCTTTGTAAACAAACAAGTTCTCTCCTCAGCTTAATTTCTTATCTCATAGAAAATACAAACAAAATGTATAAGTAAATGCCTAAACTAATTTGATTCTAGTATATATGAGTTTTAGAGCAACATATTTTAAATGTCTAATTTTAGAGACTTTGGTACCATTTTACAATTGTTGGTTAAGGATAACGAATGAATTATTGACGCTGATTTCTTTTCCAACATGTACAAGATTGTTGCATGTATTTAGCAGTGCTTTATTAGTTTAATTACCTGAGATAGCAACGTCAACTTAATTTCAGAATTTCTAAAATATTTCTGATTTTTAAGAATTTAATTTCCTGAATTATTGTTGTTTGTCAAATTTCGTTTTAACTTGTTTTGTCGTAAATTTATAGTAGTAATTTTAATAAGCTTACTAGCGTTGTAACTGGTTTGTAACTAACCTTTTTATCTTATAACTTCTGCCTAATAAGCCAATTCTTGTTTTGGATTGTGGTTGCGTATTTTGAAATTAATTTATTTTTCTAAAATTGGTATTACCGTGTCGTAATCCCTGAAATTACACGTGGGATTCTACTTGTAAACTGCTTCTATCGAGCGTATATTATTAACATTTTCTTTTGCGTACTTAAGTAATTATTACAATTTGTTATGCAATTTTATCTTTATAAACATAATTCTGTTTTTGATTGAACAGCTTTTATCGAGCGTATTATCTTCTTTTATTTGGATTGGTTATTATTGGTCTTTGCTTAGCGGTTTCCTTGGCGAAGGTTGTCCGAGAAGAAATCCGTCGATTTTTCCTGTCTGCGCGCACAGGACATAAAAAAAAGTATTTAAAAAAAAATCGGGGCCGCTTTAGAATTTCTCCGAGATAGAGAGATAAAGGTAGTCGAGTCAATCGTCGTTTTGTGGTTACAACTGGTATTCTCTAATAAAGCCCGCAGTACCTTGGCCTAATGGTTACGGACAAAAGGACCACACCTGGAGCTCAGAGCTGGGTTTCCGTCCCTCCGTCACCTCCATTGGGTTGGCCAGTCGACTTCGGTCCGCAGTGTGCATCAGTCTTGGTCCGACCGTGTACCGAGAACGACGTGCTCGAATGCGCGTCTTTGATTTGTCTATTTTCGAAGCTTATTTTTAAAAGGACAGCGTTATCTCTGTCGTTTTTGTTTGACCAGTTGTTTTGAATCGGGAGATCAAACCTATGATGACGTCATGAACCTCGTGATAACATTGAAATTTTTCTAGATTTTTATCGTCTTCGAAATTTTTTTTATTTCCGTTCATTTATCGTGACGGGCGTTCGAATCCGCCTTCACTTAAAACTTGAATTGAAAGAGGAAGGAAAGGAAAAGTTAAACCGAGAATGCACGATACTGCTTACGATCACGTAGCCAGAGCCAGTCCCGACTCGGGTACTGGCTCGCTCAACGAGAGCGAGGAAAAATCCGCACTGGATACGATCCTCTACCGACTGAACCGCTCGCCGGTCAAGACGCCGGAATCAGAGTTGATCTGCCAGAATCTGCGTGCGAACCCATCGGTGCGGATGAAAAAGACCAGTCTGACTCTACCGACCCGAGTCAAGACCGGCTGGGACTACAAGCAGAGGCCCAGCATCCTCGGTATGTCATTCGGTCAGAATGGCGATGAATCCAGCGGCAGTCAGGATCGGCAGCTGGAGAGGAGTCCGACATTTCTTGCCGGAAGGGATTGGTTTGCCGACAAACCCCGGCCGCGGACCTTTGAAAGACAGGCCAGTTATAGGGAACCGTCGCGGAAAAGTTTGGATTTCCGTCAGCCGGTCAAGCGGAGTCTGAGGTCGAGCAGTCAGCCCAGTTCGCTGACGTTGGAAGCTGACTGGGGGGAGGATCAGCAGTGGATTTTACTCTTTGATAACCTGCTGAAATCGACGGGTTTCAGACAGTGTAGACGTGAATGTCAGTGCGAGAAACACGGTAACTTTATCATCCATTTTTTTGTTGCAATGAATATGTAGCCACTGGAAGAAAGTATGACGTTTTCGGTATTTAGGTTAATTCATTTCTGATGGTTATCTTGTTTGTCTTATTGGTCAAAATTTCCAGTTTTTCTCTTATTTGAGGTATTCAGCAGCGGTATTTGACTGTCATACCAGTTACAGTTTGCTGTTACAAACGAGATAACGTGAACAGGATTAAATAGGAATGATAAGCCCCATAAGAACGGTAAAGGGTCGCGTGAAAAACAAGAAAGCTGAAACGGTAACACGAAATACGAGTAGCTCTTACATGCGCCAAAAAAATCGACACGAGCCAAAAGTAAACAAACTTTTTGGATTACAGATATCTTTTTTTTTCAAATTTAAGGCGAAAGAGATACAGGTTAAACCAGGGTCTGAAGATGGAAACTAACCCGGGTGTTGAATTGTGATGTCAACGGTTAATTTTTTTGCGCATGTTCCTGTCGTCACATGTGTGACGCGTTTCCTTGGCAGCAAGAGCAAGTTAAAGGGATTACAGAGTGTATGGCACGACAATTAATGTAAATGGGACGCTTAATCCATCGGGACTTTTTGCATTAAATAATTAAAATAAAAAACAAATATTGTAACCAGTATTACAGCTATTGAGGTTGAGGTAGATTAACTTTCCAGTCATAAATTGGGTTTAGCCGTCATGGCTCCTGAATTACTTCGAAAACCGATGCTTTTCTGTTAATTAAGAATTAAAATTAACCGAGGTTGGTATATTTTAAATGTTGTTGAAAGACCTTCTTTAATTAATTTTGAAGTTTACAGTTATTAAGATAATTGAGGATTAAGACATTCGATCTATTTTTGACGACTTACTATTGTCGATATTAATATTACTATTATTATTATTTCTACTTTTATCAGTTTTAATTTCCAGTTGTTTTGGGGGTAAATTTCTTTTGCTGTCCAAAGGCGAACCGATACAATAGGGAAAGATTAACGGAAACAAATGGCGGGGCCCTGTTGTACTTTTACAGACAATACTTAAGAAAAGCGAAAAACAGGAACGGAAAGACGCGGTTTACCGGCAAAGTTGAGTTTCCAGATACTTTCCCAGAAATTTTCCAGTTATCCCAGTTTTTATGTTCTTTCTCCAGCGAACAAAACGCAGCAAGCGCTCTTCAAAAATCCTCCGACTTTGTTCCAGTGAAACACTAGCTGTCGTCCCTTTCCCCGACCAGTCAGTGAATGGTCACGGACATGGAAGCCAATGTTAAAAACAAAGTAGAAAAAGGAGAAGATGAAAGATGGAAAGAGAGGTGAAATAAAAAAAAGTAGAGAGGAAAAAAAAACTTTACTCCCAGATTGGAAATCGAGGTCTCTGCTCGTCAGTTCCACCGATTTGAGCGTGAAATTACAGGTCTCGTATTGATTGGTTATTGATGGTTGGTTAATTGCAGGGGGGGGGGTGTTTGTTACCCGACCAGTGTTGTTGACTGCCCCGGGGACAACTCTATGGTTTAAAGTTCACGTGCTTGCATGGGAAAGAAGGAACAGCGTCGGTAACAATGCGTCAGATGTATGTGATTTGATCCGAGTTGGGTCATTGACGAGCATTTTCTCGTCTTGAGACTTGATTTTGTTGAAAATGTTCGACAAATTCTGCTTTATTGCGGACATAATACTCGATTGAAGAGAATGTTAACGGTTACAGTTAAGCACGTCCCTTTATTGTACTTTAAAATCAATTGAATATTTTTCAAAAAGATCAACTTTTTGTCTTGTTTAGGAATTGTAATGTTTGGATGAATTATATTTTGTTAGGTGTGTCGATAGTGTAATCCGAATTCGATTTAAACAACAGTCTAAATGAATTATGCCCTTTAGTGCGACTTGTATTCAAATCCTTGGATTTTGAGGAAATTGAGTCGTTAAATTCAAATGATAATCTTTTAATTTTAACTTATCTTCGTGCTTAACTGATCGTCTGTTTTACTACAATGTTACGTGATGTTCATGAACTAATAGATATCCGCGCATTTAACCTGGTAAAACGTCCTATTGCGTTGTTGAATGGTCGAACTTTGTGCTGGTCGCGAGGGGCCCGTCCTGAAGTTTTGACCTTGTGCAAAACGACGAAAAATGTTGTGTTCAGTTTTCCGCTTGAGCGATGCCCTCCATTTCCGGCGGGTCTGAGGAGAAACGCATGTAGATTTTAGCGCCCGCCGAAAACAAATTGCTTTTTACCTCATTTTGAGAATGATTCGTCAGTATTCAGAGGACTCGCAACGGTGCGCCGCCCCAAACTTTGGCATCAAATATCAGCGAAACTATTGGTTCGATTTGACTGAGAATTGACAGTTAGATTGTAGTGTATTAGGTGACGTAATTAGTAAATTTTCGTTGTTATCCAGGTATAAATGTAAAAGATACAAGCAAAAAACCTTGAAGCCCTAATCCTGTACAGTGCCCTTTCATTTATGTGGTGGACTGTAGCTCGGTTGGGTTTGTCGGATTCTCGGCAACACGACAGCGAAAAGGCATTTAAAACTTGTTGCAAATGACTTTTCGACTTGGAAAAGAGTTTTGGTGAAAATCGTCGACCCCTGCGGGAGGTTAACAGGAAGGAATTTGACAATTAAGCCGTGTGGGGATTCGTGAAATTCTTAACTGTTTATATGATCGACGTTGAGACCGCCCCCCCCCCCGTTTCACGATGATTCCGTGTTATTATTTGCGATATTATCGATGCCATTAAACTCTAATTGAAATTTCTTTGTTGTCGAAGCATGAAAATATTTGTGCATTATTTTGCGTTTAAAGAAAAAACGCGAAGAGTGCTTTTTAGTAACATGTAGAAAATTGGCGGTGCTGAATATTTGCCCGTGGTCTCATAACGCACTGTTATCCAACTACCTTTTGGATGTTTTGAATGTGAAGACGAGGTCTAAGATACTTGGATTGACGTTTAGAATCTTGTAACGGCGGCTAGGAAATCGTAAAACCCTTTGGGATAACAGCTCTTTCAATCAGTAGCTTTAATGAATGAATGGATGAATGAAGTAGTGTTCTTTTCGCTTATCAGTGCTTGTGTGTGTTGACCACTAATGTATCTTTTGAATTGAAATTCCTTACTGTTGATGCAAAGAGGGTTTTCTTGTCCACTGCTTTAGTATGATTTCGTTATACTCTCTGATAATCAATACGTTACGAAGATTATCAAGGGGAATTTTTGTTTTTTTTTAAAGAGTTAAATAATTTAAATTATTGAATTTTATCTGAATATTATTGGTTTATCCTCCTTTGCGTGGAAATGAATAACCCGAGTTTTTACGGAAACTGCCTTTTAAAGAGGCGATGGATGCCGAGAAGGTACTCCCTCGGCCTGCTGGCTTTGTAAGTAAACATGTCAAGCGGAGTCGAGGGTTTTCGGCCTATTTATAGGGTTTCCTGCTTTGATTTATTATGGAAATAAGCTTTCTCGTTGCGGAGAATTCCTATAGGTTCACCAGGAAAGAATTATCTTTATTATTTATTGATTTATTTTTTTAGAAAATGTGAAAAAATACTTTTTTTCCCAAAGGACATTGGTTTTTCCATTGGCGTGTCCCTGCCTAACGGGTTTTCCTTTAAAAAATTTAATTTCTCAGCGCGGTAGGAAAAAAACCGCAAGTGCGAAGAATTTTTGTGGTATTTCGACGTGTTGCACTGGTATAGCCGTTTTTCGACCAGTCGTTTACTGGTCAATGTCCGGTTTTGAGTAAATGAACAGGCGAAAAGAAAGCAACCCTGCTGTCAATAGGATAAGAGTGAGAGGGGGGGAAGCGTTGAAAATCTGTCGAAAATTCGATTAGGCAAAAGAAGATGTATCGGCGCCGTTCGGTCGAGAGGCGATCGGTGCTGGAGAATCTCTGAAAGTGTGGCGGACTTTGTCGTTTCTATTTCTTTCTTTATTTTATATTTTTTGAGACTTTTTTTTTGCGGTTTTACCCGGTGAAGGACATTCACCGGCATTGAGCGGAATTTCTGACCATCAAACTATCCTCCGGGGTGCTGTGCACTTTATTGTGTTTGCCTCTCCTCTCTGTTGATCTATCTACCCACTTACCTATCTACCTATCCATATATCTTTCTATCCATCCATCCACCCATCTATCTGTCTACCTATCTGCCTGCCTATCTATCTACCTATCTGCCTGCATCTATCTATCTATCTGCCTGCATCTATCTATCTATCTGTCTATCTATCTGTCTACCTATCTATCTACCCACCGATCTACCTATCTGCCTGCCTGTCTATCTATCCACATATCTTTTTGACTGTCTATCCATCCATCCATCTATCTATCTATCTATCTATCTATCTATCTATCCATCTATCCATGTATCTTTCTATTTGTCTATCTATCCATCTATCCATCTATTTGCCTGTCTATCTATATACCCACTTATCTATCTGTCTATTATCTATCCACCTATGCACCTATCTATCTGCCGCTCTTTCTATCTTTTAGCTGCATTTGTGAGTCCATCTCTCTACGTATCCTCCATAAAAAAAACATTTTTATTGAAGTTGTCGTTTGAAAGTTTAAATATAGTAGTTGGGGTTTCTCACGCGAACGTTGGCCAGGGCGCAGGTTTGCGGGAATCACGCAATTCGGTAACTGGAAACATGCGGCCGCACATCTTGAAAAACACGAAGCCGTCAACCCCCCCCCCCCCGACCGCCCTCCCCTCAACTCCCTTGCCCTTTTGGTCATGGAACGTGTTCCAGAATACCAAACAAGTTGGGTCTTGGGAGCTAGTGCGTGTTTTATGAAGGTCGGTTTGCAAGGAATTAACGGCTGTGTTCTTTCGTGACTAGTACCGACAGATTTCGTTTTTTTTCTTTCTGTTTTAACTGCGCCGTAACCCTTGAAAAAGGAGAATAGAAAATAAATAAAGTAATAAAATAAAGAAATAAAAAGGCTGGGGGGGAGTAGAACGGCCACCGTGCAAACACGAAATTGGAGGAGACAGGATTCCAGTGAATATGTGCCGTTTGACTTGAAATTTATTCTAAATGAACAAACACAGTGAGTACTTACGTGATTTTAATGTTTTTTTCTATTACTGATCATTGATTGAATGTTGGGAATATAGATTAATTAAATATTTAATTATTATTACGATTATTGTTATTATTACATTCTTATATTTACATTACTATAAGATAACATAATAAAACAACCGATAGGTAAGAGGCAAATTAATTTTGTGTTTGATATTTGATCGAGCAGAAAAGCTGTTAGGATTCCGACAGTTTTTCGAACGGGACCCATATCACGGGTACTTCCGCCACATGTTTTTTTTTCTAAAAAGTATACGTTATGCAAGTGCAATTACCGTGAAACACATATCCGTTACTAATTTATATTCGGATTGCTAATTAGTGTGTAATAAATAGGTCAAAACTTCAACAAGCTTCCTATTGCTGTTTGAATTTTCTTTTCTGTATAAATGAGTGTTGTGCGAATTTGTGTTGCCAAAGAGGTTTGGGTAGGGAAAAGGGCGGGGATGGGTCGTGACCGTGCACTGCCCGATTATTGATTTGACTGTTGCATAAAGTACCGTAAACTTTCGCTGGCCCTCGGAGGTTAATTGTATGCGTACTTTGACATTGCTCCGACGTCCCACATATATCTGTTCGATCGACTGTGATTACTTCCTTGAGCCAAACGAAGAAAGAAAGAAGTCATTCTCAACCTGTTGTATCTGCTTCATTAGAAATTCATGTAATATTCATTGGCAAACCTGCGGCCCCAGTTGCCGGTTTTTTATTTTATTTATTTTTTTAAACGTCCAGAATGGACTGGAATTGGAAGTCGTATAGAAACTGATAATTTAACATTTCCTCTTAATTTGAAATAGCTCGCACGTTTCTGGACTCGTTAACCTAGCGGAAGTGACAGCTTTTTATTCTGAGTTAAGTTTATGGGAAGTTTCCAGTTTTTTGGGGAGGCTGTCAGTGTCTAGGAAATCGAGAGGATAGAAGTGATACTTGAGTGGAACTGCATTGTGGAGTCGCTGTAAAGTCGACTAAATTGTTGGATTGTACGAAGATTGTAATGACGAAGAGAAGTAGAAATGATGTATCGGGAATCTGGCTATCGTGGTCTTCAATCTGGGTGTAGTCAATAGCTTGAAGCCAGAAACTTCATTGAGAAGTCAATTGGGAGTTTCCTGATTGAGATGTCAGTGGCTGACGAAGGAAAGGAGAATGGAAAAACTGTACCAGGACTTTGCTAAAGAGTTCAAACTTCATCGAAAGTAATCAAGATGGTTTGATTACAAGACAATCGCACTAGCAAGCAGAATTGATGAAAGTTAGTTGGGAGTTTAAGCTGATTTGGTCTTTCTTGAAACTGGATGTAGTAAGAAGCTATACGAGAGATGAGAGAACTCTTACGGGACTTTGGTAGTTTGGTAGTTTGAAAGTTTTACTTTAAAGTGAGAACAGAGTCTATTAAAGTTGAGCGGTAGTTTTACAAGAGATTGAAGGACTTCACTGGATGGTTCTCACCGAGAGTTTGTCGACAGTTCAGAGCTGTCTATCAACAGAACGCTCGACTAACTATAACTCCAGAGTCTCTTGGGAGTTTTTCCGAGTTTTTTTTTCCTGAGTTTTCCTGGGAACCTCAAGTGCCAGTTCAATGGCCGTTAAGGAAAGTGAATGTTTTCCAGCAAAACTCTCGGCGAAGTTCGCACAAGCAGCTCTGCTGTAATGCGATTCTGAAGGTCGATGAGGTACTTGTGGTTTATTGTTGCCCGTCCGTTGCTGTGTTTGTCTGTTTGTCTATATATATATATTATTTTTGCCAAGAATGTTATCATTCTGCACGCCGGGAAGATTCTTCAAGGTTTTCGCTTAACTTTATTGTTTTATTTCGTTGTTGGTTTTTCGCCAAGTTGCCAAACCCGTGGCGTGTGCAAGTTCACCTTGAAGTCTTGCCAGTATGAATGGTCAGGCACTACTTCCTTCGTACGTGTTTTGTCTTTTCCGTCCGCAATGTCCTTTAATCTTGTGTTCTTTTCCCCTTTTACTCTTAAGTTTATCTTTTATTTTCTTTTCTTAATTTTTTTGTCTCTGACTGACTGGATGAGTGAGAAGCTCTGTAAAGAGGATATGGAAATTGACGGGGTCAGTAACTTTGTTTTAATGTCGTTTTGTCAGTTAATTTATGTTGTTTCATTCGAATTTATTATCTGATTTTCGTGTTGTATTTGAGGAAGATTTCATTGAGAATTTTTGGAATTTTTCAAGAGAATTTTTTGCTGCTCTTCCGTGTTGGAATCTGTGCACGAATGAGAATGAGAGGGGTTTGATAAAGTCAAAGAGTGACATCCTTTAATTTGTTCTCACACCCGCCTTGAGTGTCACTCTGCAGACTTCGGTACATTGGAAGAAGCTGAAGCAGGAACTTGTCGCTCAGGTTGATACGCGCTGCTCAGAGAGGAAAAAAACAAATTCCGGCTGGGATAATTTGGTTTTTAATAGAATTAGAAAGGATAGATGCGAGAGGTCATCTACGTTAACAGTTGAGTAATTTGAAGTTAAGTAGTTGAAGATAGTTCAGTGTTATCAACTGCAATGAAATGTAACTGTATTGTGTGTAAATAGATAACAGAAGATGCTGATAAGTAGAAGAAGGTACGGTTCCTTTTAAAATCTGCAATTAATGAGAGTGTAAAACTCGTACGGAAAGGTGTGGGGAGCGAGGGTGGAACCGGTTCCACATTTAATGATCAATTTTTCCCCTTGTTTCTTTTTCATCTGTACGAGGTACACAATCTCCTCATCTGCTTAAGAGTTTTCCTGGGTTCGGTGGTGTTTGGGCTTTTTTTTTGTGCGTGCGGGTCGCTTTTGTGCGCAGCGTTTTACAACTGTAAAGAGTTGAAGGTCTCTCTCTCTCTGCTGCTGCTGCTGCTGCTGCTGCAGCAATGTATCCTCGTTATCGTGTTTTGTTTCCATTGTAGTCTCTTGTTTACTGATTAGCGAAGAAGAAGAATCCTTGTTGCCTTCAAAGCTGGTGTCTTGTTGCTGTTTATTTATTTTTATTTTTTTTTCTAAATAATATAAATCTTGGGAGAATATTCACAATAAAGACGAACCAGAGAGATAAGGTGGGCCAAACCTCTCTTGCCTTTCTTTTTTGAAATGTGACTCGGTCATTGATATTCAAAATCCTTTCCTTTTTATGTGCTTCTTGATTTATTTTTAACCCTTAACCTTATCCAATTTGATTGTATTTTGTCTGTAACAAGAGGTAAGCAGCATATTGTTGAATTATCAACTTAAGTATGTAATTAACCAAGCTATCAAAATATGGTTAAATGAGTCTAATAATGTTATATCTTAATTATTAACTTGGTTTATAAAATTAAAATAATTTGCATTAGAACGTACTGCCTTTAGATGAGCGTAAAGTTCTATTGAAATATTACAGAATGGTTACTGCAATATTGTAGGTATTCCTGCAGTTCAGTTTTAAGTACTTGTAATTTTGGCTTCGTTTGAAAATCGCCATTTTTTAACGATGAATAAGTGAAGGTAATTTCGGTTTTCTGGGTATGTTTCAGGTGCTGCCAGAGGTGATGACGAGATAGACCGCAGTGTGGTAAGTCAAATTTACATCATTTTGGAGTCCAATTAAAATAGATTGCCCACCAGCGAGTCCAATGACACGTTCTACTTTTTTGTTGCCTGCAACCGTTTTTTTTGCGTTTTTTTTGGTTTGTTTGTATGAGTTGTTCAAAAGAGGCAGGAGAATCGTGAGAAACGGTGGTTTCTCAGTTCAATTTGCCAACCTATTCTCTTGAGCAGAAAATAAATAAGTGAATATATATTTGGGAACTACAAAACAAAACAATGCATGACTGTAATTCAGGTCGGCCTTGTCTCGAGTGAAAGTTTTTTTCCTCTCTTTTTTTTAAATAAAAACTTAACGATTGCAATTGAATTTGTAAATTGTATTTAGTTACTCTTAACAGTGAAAAAATTAAATAGCCATTGTTGTAAGGAAGATATCCCACATTATTAACGCTTAAATGTCTCTAGTTCGCGCCCTAAAAGTAAGTAATGCGAAAAGAATTCTCACATTGGCAACGGTCTAATTGCGACTGAATGGGGTTTAGTAGTATTGGTGAGAGAATTTCTTGTTCAAACAGTGAGGGGAAATTTTTTCTGTGAATTAAGAGAGAAAGAAACAAGAACGCGAGACGATGCTTAACACAATAGGGACAGTCGACCATTTGTTCTAAGAAAACAGCACCGTTTGATTTATTGTTATCATTATATGTTTTTTTCCCCCCGGTGGCCCTAATATTTTCTAGATCGTCCGTTAGCCTGGAAATTTTTTCCCGCAGTTTTTTTTTAAAAAATAAAATAACAGTGGACGCACGTGACACTGTCATTAGTGTCATTTTTTACAATGAGTTTTCAGCTAATTAGTCGATTAAAGTTGTAAAGTAAGGATAAAAGGATACGTCAAAACTGGTGTAATCAAATGTCAGGGCCATCTGGAATTTTTTATTTTATTCTTATCTGTAGTGGGAAGATAAGTGGACTTAACTTTTAATTGGATTCAACTTTGTATTCTGTATTTGCAGATTTCCAGATTTAATGAAGTGCTAGATAGTTGGTGTAATTATTAATGTATATATAAATATAAATTAACTTTTTCTAGTCCATGGCTTCGAAGAGAGCCACCAGCGCTCCTCCAGTGCGTCGTGCCGGCGGTGTTCCAGTGCCCGTGAAACCTGCGGCGATTTCGTCGTCGTCGTCCTCGACAGTGGCGTCTTCACCTGCTGCTCGTAAGTAGCTTTGCTATGACGTGTTTTAATCTTTTATTTATTTATTTATACCTTCATGTAATTTTTTTTTTTTTGAGTTGAGAGATATTTACCTGTTACATTTGTGTATTAAAACTTGAATTATTTGGATATCTGTCTATCTATCTACCTACCTATCTATCTATCTATCTGTATATTTATCTGTCTATCTATCTGTCTATCTATGTCCTGTTTATGTTTTACTATTTTTGGATCGGAGTAGTGGGTGTTTATTCTGACTGATTAAAAATTTCTAGCTGCCGTGAAGGAGGTGGCGCTCAGGAGGGCGCCATCTGTACGACAGACAGGTATCTCTTTCCCATGTCTGTTGTCGATGATTGTGTGCGAGTGTGTCGTGCGTTTTGGGTTTTCTTTTTCCGATAGCCTTGAAAATGTTCAAATGCCATAGCGCCTCTGATAGCGCAACGGTACACGGCAATGGAAATTTAATGATTTTAAAGAATTTGTGTGAAAAAAAGGACAAAAATGTCGGTCATGGACTTTGTTGTTAACTGCTGTTTGAAGAAAAAATTTTCTCAGGGTTTATCGGTTATGATTTTTAAATGAAAATTTTTCGTGGTTTCGGTTTATATTGAAACCGGCTGTTGTTTAAATCATCTTTAGTTTAAATTCTTCTTTGCGTTTTTTGTCTCTGTTAATTATAAAATTTTATCTGTAATTTAATATTAGGGACCAGAGTTTAATTAATTTTGGGTTGAATGTGATATTAATTTAAGTTTAATTGTTTTTAAATATAGCGAGTGGACCGGCCGGAGCAGTGGACGAGGAACACTTTACGCGGGCTTTTGAGGACGTTCCCAAGATTCAGTTCTACTCGGCCAGGGAGTTGGAGGATCATCTGACGACCATCCGAAATACTATTCAGGACCCCAATCACGATTGGTCCAAACGAGTCGAGGCTGTAAGTCATGATCGTCGTATTAGATTTGACGTTGATAAGTTAGAATCTCCCTTATAATTTATTGTTATTAAAAAAATCCGATTGGTGTTTAAATGTCAATTGCTACAGTTTTTAATTTAGTAATCGGGCGTTTAAGACAAACGAAGGATTTTGTCAACATTTTTCTGTTATCTAAAAGATAAAAAAAAAGATAAAATAATGAGTCGAAGGACTTTTTACGCTCGTAGGATTCTAAACAGTCATTTTATCTGGTTTGTTTTGTTTCTTTATTTTTTCCAACTGGTAACCTTGAGCCTTTCTATTATTATATTCCGGTCATGAGTTTTCCTCGAGACGTTAATTGGCGGTTGTTTTTTCCCTTGATGACGGATTTTCTTTTTTCCTTTCTCGTCAACAGTTGAAGAAGTTTCGATCCTTGCTAATTGCCGGGGCCAGCCACCATGATGAATTGTTCCTGCACATTAGGACCATGGAAACTGCTTTTCAAACCAGCGTTAGAGATCTGAGGTACTCGTGTTTTTTGTGTTTTTTTTCGTCCTCCGGCTGACATAATCTTGAATGATTGACTTGGTCACTGATTGATGAAGGTCGCAAGTTGTCCGAGAGGCCTGTATCAGCATCGCCTACATGTCGCAGCAGCTGGAGAATAAAATGGAACATTTTGTGGAATTTCTGATGACTGCGTTGATTAATTTAATCCAAAACTCGGCAAAGGTAATTTTTTATTTCCTCTCTCTCGCATTGTTTTGTAGTTTAAAAAAATAAATAAATAAAACAACAAGCAGTTGATATGTCCAATTATAATTATTGTAATAACAAATGGTATATTATTTTATCTTAATTGTTTAATTAACTTGAATTTTAACTTGAATGGAAAATTCAGCTTTCTAATTTGTGCTAATCTACCTTTCAGCCATTCGAGTCCTAATTGTTTATATATATATACTTGCTGTTTCGAAAAGTTCAGATAATTTTGCTTTATTGGTTAAATCCTAATAAAATGACAGTATTGTTCTTTCTATTATCGTTTATTAATATAGGATTATGAATGTGTGTAGGGATTTACACAAGAGATATTGTGAATTACATTCGTGAAGGTATTTTTCTAATTTGAAGGTCATGGCGACATCGGGGATCGTCTGCATCCGCTTCATCATCGCGCACACGCACAGTCCACGCCTGATTCCCATCTTAACTTCGTTCTTGACGTCCAAATCGAAGGACATTCGCCGCGCCATGTGCGAATTCCTCGACCAGCTGCTGCACACGTGGCCTACGCACGTCCTGGAGAAGCACGTGGCCAAGATTCAAGACGCAGTCGCCCTTGGTATCAAGGATGCCGATCCCGACGCCCGCGCTTTCGCCAGAAGGTGACATATTCTATGATAGTCTCGTGATTCCTATGACTAAAGGATTACCTTAGTAGCTATTAGATGATCCAGTCACTCAAATTGACCTAGTAACGTCTACATTGACTTGGTTGCTTTCATAAGACTGCAGCAGCTACCTCCGTGGCATTGAATTATAGATAGATAGATAGATAGATAGATAGATAGATAGATAGATAGATAGATAGATAGATAGATAGATGGATGGATGGATAGATGGATAGATAGATAGACAGACAGACAGATAGATAGTTACATAGATAATAGATAGATGGAGAGATATAAAGGTGGATAGATAGACAGATACATAAATAAATAGATAGATAGAGAGACAGATAGATGTTAAAGAAACATTACGTAGTTAATCAATTAATATTTTTAAAAATTTCCGAGATTGATGTTTGGTGCTAGACGCTTGCGTCCACAGTTTTCATGACGTCAGTTTATTAAGACAGACAGATAGATAGATGCATGGGTAGATAGATAGATAGATAAGCAAAAGTACGTTGTTACTTAACATACATAGTATTTCGTTATTAAATTTATGACTTCGTTATTTACTGCTTGTAAAGAGCTTATCAAGATTGCTAATGTGTCTTTTCAACTGAAATGGCTTTGTCATATCTCTAGTGGTTTGATTTTGAATAGGTGATTGCAGTAATATAAATACAGAAATGTGATAGGAAGATGTAATAATAATATAGTAATAGTAATAATAACGATGATGATAACAGAAGTATCAGGAAGTGTCGCATACGGTCAACCACAAGGATATCTTTTGATTGATTTTATTTTCTTAACAATTGAAACAGGGCCTATGGAGGTTTTGCACTTCACTTTCCATTCCAAGCGGATGCTCTGCTGCACTCGCTGGACGCCACCTATCAGCGGCTGCTGCGCGGTGATGCTCTCTCCAGCTCCAGTTCGAACCACTCGCTGCCCGGTGTGGGACGAATCCAGAGCGGGACCGGACCTTCCTCCTTGCCGGCCCAACCACGACCTAAAGGAGGGTCCACTGAGAACCTGTCAAGACTCACTGGCATCCCGACGCGCAAAGTAAAAACATGTTTCTACAGTTTGAAAATTCCATAACCGAACTGTTCAGTTATTCATTCAGGTTTCAGGGCTGTTAGGAACTGAATAAATGAACAAATTAAATATTTTTTGAAGTTTATTATAATATATGAATATTCATTATTGTTATTGTTATTGTAATTATTTGTATCATTACTGCTATTTGAAATTTATTTTTTTTCCAGCCTATGGGAGTAGTGCGACCTGGAATCACTAACGGAGCCACAGCCTCGCCTCGTTCGAACAGCGCTATTGACTTGCAGGCTGCGCAGCGTGCTGCGCGATACATGAAAGGAGCTGGAGGAACTCTGCCCTTGCGTAAGCTCATCTCCAGCCGTATAACAAGTTCCAATGGACTTGTAATAGGTGTTAGATAGATAGATAGATAGATAGATAGATAGATAGATAGATAGACTGATAGATAGACTGATAGATAGACTGATAGATAGACTGATAGATAGATAGACTGATAGATAGACTGATAGATAGACTGATAGATAGATAGAATAGATAGATAGATAGATAGATAGATAGATAGACTGATAGATAGATAGATAGATAGACTGATAGATAGATACATAGATAGATAGATACAGACAGACAGACAGACAGACAGATCAATAGATCGATAGATAGGTGGATAGTATCCACTGATCCAACCAACTAGCTGACGTCTGTTTGTCTATTTAGTTAGATAGATGGATGGATAGATACATGTATTTGAATTGTACGTATATAATGTATTGTAATGTATTTCTTTAAATCATTATTTGTCATTATCGTGTATTTACCCGGCTGGCTTGGGCTCACCATAATATATTCAGATATTCTTGTTTATTTCTTTGTGTAATTCAATTCGACTGGTTTAAATGAGTTCAAATATTGAAAAGCTTGATTGCATTTATGTTTTCTAGCGCGTCCACGGAACCCGGCCACCCCCGTTGCAGCAGCGCCTGCTCAAGTAACTTCTCCGGAGCATAAGAACGCGCGTTCGACTGGTCGTCCTTCGCGACCGTCACAGTCACAGCGTAAGGACGTCATAATGCCAATTCGCTTGTCTTTTAATTTGATAGAATTTAAGTGTAATTGCATTAAAACGTATGGCCGACTACGGAATTAATCTACAAAACTTAAGTACCGAATTCAAATACGCGCTCAAGTTAAATAAAATTATATGGAAATACTTTTGTAGATTAAGGTTAGAATTTCCGGATTAAAATATTGAAAATTGAAAATGGATTACAGCCGGGAGTCGCTCTGGATCGCCTTCATCACGCCTCGGTTACGTCACATACACATCGAACCCGTCGACACCGGGGAAACCGGGCGACAGCCTGACCCTAGGCCGACCTAGGCGTCCTTCCGCCGGCGGAGTTGCTTCGACGCCACCTCGCGGACCACGCAGCACCAACACCAGTCGCGAACCCAGTCCCAGCCGAAGTGGAATACCATATCTACCTAAACCTCGGTACCACAATAACCAATGTCATAAACCTTTAATTTTGTCTTTTCATTTTACCGTGTGAATTTAGAAGATCTCCACTTATTATTAATTTACCCATATTAGTTAATTGAATAGTTATTAAATTTAATTATCCAGTTTATTCCCCGGTACCACATGGTAACCACTTTCGTACATCTTTCATGTGTATCTTTTTTTTTAAATCTTTTTTCCTTGGCCGTGTTATATTAGGATTGCCTCTTTTTATTGTCTAAATTAATTGTATTAGTTAATGTAATTCTATTATGTTCAAAATCCAACTTTGTATAGAGACTTAATCTCGGATTTTTTTTTCTAAATTACTGAAGGAATCGAACTGCATCCAACTCGACGGATAAATCAGTCGCCTCTCCAGCCCGCCCTGTGATAACTCACCGGATTCTCCAGCAGAGTATCGAAGCGGAGCATGCACTTTCGGATGCTTTTGTAATTACTGCTACGATTACATTATTTTTTAAAAATAATTAATATTATCTTTAACATTTTATTCTCATTTACTTCTAAGCGGTTATCTTCAAATTAATTATACAATTTTATAGTTATTAATATTAATATTTCTCGTTTTATCTTGTTGTTATCTGTTTTTTACTGTAGGCACGGGCTCACACCGGTTACGACGAGCATTCGGACGAGAGTGAGACGTCGAGCGTTTGTTCGGAGCGATCCTTCAGTTCGTATCACCGTCCGCAGGAAGTACGTAGAAACTGGAAGAAATTTTTTAGTACGCCTCGTTTTGAGCGCGACAAGTAATTGTTGGGTCAAGTGGGATGGCAGGTTAAACGTGCTAAATTTTTTTTTAATTCAAAATAATATATATGATTGTTAATAAATGTTGAACGAAGTTTCGTTTCCGTTTCAAAATCTGTGGTTGTTTTCATATTGTATTTCAATATCACACTGTTTGTTTTTTTCCCTTCCCTTTCGTTTATTCATNATTTTTTTTTATTTTTTTGGAATTTGAAAAGGATGTGTTTTTAATTACATTTGTTTTAATGCGTCAGAATTTGCCTGAAATGATTCATGCCTGCGCCAGCACTCACTGGGCCGAACGCCGGGAGGGACTTATGGCAATCCACAGCTACTTGAGTCTCGGACGCACTATTCCACCGGAAGAGCTGAGGAAACTGGTCGATATCCTGGGCAAGATGTTCACCGACGCTCACACCAAGGTATTTTGATTCAGATTCGGAGAATCGTAACCGGGAATATGTTATCTTCGGTAGTATTACGTTTATATCAAAGTATATTACGTTAGTTTAATTAAAATTCGTGAAGTTGTGTGGAGCTTAGAGAAAAATAAAAATAAAAATGTGATGTGTAAATTAAAACAGGTGTTCAACTTATTCTTGGACGCGCTGGCGGTACTAGTTGAGACCCACAAGGATCAGCTGCACGATTGGCTGTTTTTCCTGATAAACCGTCTCCTGCATAAACTTGGCAGTGATTTGCTGAATTCCGTCCAGGCGAAAACTCTCAAAGTGCTCGACTTAGTTCGGTAAGCTTGGAAATGTTTCCCCTTTCCCAACCGACCCTGGGGGGGAGGGGGAAAGAAATTAAACC
>JAIQCU010000467.1:24109-126203 GCA_022114935.1 Leptestheria dahalacensis | reverse complement strand
AAATCCCCCAAACCCTTCAGTGAACCTTATATTACCAAGTGCCCAGATGTTAGGTGTCAGCCATAGTTTGTCTACGTCTGCAGAAAACTGCTTAGAAACCCGAAGGAAAAAGCCCTTTTTCTTTGTGCCCCGATCTGCCTGAGCGAGCTGCTGTGTCAAGGTATGTTCTATAGCCACACCAGGTCCTAAGGACTTGTAGGTTTTACACAAGTTTGCTGTTTACATCTTTCAAAATATCGACCTCTTTAAATATAATAGCAAGTAAACAGAAAACTTGTATAAAGTCAATTCAAACTGGCTTTTAGTTTGCTATACGTTAACCTCTATATCGCTATGGCTTTTCGCTTTTTCTCCTGGAAGCTGCAAATGTATCTGAAAGAACCATCGATATAGTAAAAAAATTAAGAGTCCGCCCAGTTTTCGGGCAGTGTAAACAAATAGTTGGATCTATATCAGATGGGATTGTTTCGATGCATTTGCTAAAACCTTAGAATAGTTTCCTGATGCTTACATAGAGACTCAGTTCGTCATTTCGTGCATATGGACGTCAAACTCTTATAGTTTTCCCCGTCAAAACTATAGTGAATCTCCTAGTTTCTTGTGTGAAAACAACATTAAACAGAGACAAACCACTTGATTAAACGCGATTCAGCAGAGCAGTTTAAACAGACTTACACGTAAACTTTAACACGTTGAACAATAAGGTTTCTTTTAAGTATAATTGTAATAATCCATTTGTATGGAATCGAACAGGACGACGAGGATGGAGCTGAACCTGCGCAACCACCGTCAACTCCTTCTGAAGCTCATCTTAAGGTAACAGTCAATTTCGAATATACAAAGATAATTCAGTGTAATTAGATTATAATGTGATTGCATACCTCAGACTAGCATCAGTCAATCAGATTGAATAGTCTTGCTTTATAACTTAACGGTAGTTAAGTTAATCTAAACTGATTGCATCATGTTCTACAGAAAGCTCCACTAGAAGACCTCAAGCCTCCCGAACCAGCTCCGGCGCCAGCCCAGGCTCCTGTGTCGAGTCCTGCTCCTCCTCCAGCCCCTGCACCAGCTCCAGCTCCAGCTCCAGCTTCAGAACCGGTCCCCGACCCTGCTCCGACCCCTGTTCCGACCTCTGCCCCGACCCCAGCCCCTACTCCGGCCTCGGCCCCAGTCGCAGCTCCAGAACCAGTCCCAGACCCTTTACCAGCTGCCCAACTTGAACAAGGTCCTACCGGTTCTTCGACAGAGTTTCCTGCCGAAGCTCCCGCTGCTCCCGCGGCAGATCCTGCAGCTCCTACAGCCAGCGAAACACCGGCAACTGACGCGCCCGCCCCTGCTGAAACACCTGCTGAAAATCCAGCTCCCTCGACCTGAATTTGTAGCTTTATACCCTCTGTTTCTTCAAATAGACACTTTCAGATATCCGACTTGGGCGGTAGCGAAGAAATGCTTCCTTAAATTTTAACCTTCCTAAACTGAACATCAATATATAAGCAGCTTGTTTTTTTCTTCTCTCTCTATCTCTCTGTCTCGTTTTTTTAAAAATATTTTTCCTTTTTTGTTTTCTGAAGTTTCCGCAGCTGCTTAGAAGGTTTTATTTCAAAGACAAAAAGCTTCATTTGCAAAATTATAATACACGATAACAATGAATGGCCTTTATACTCGATATACTTATGAATGGAAGCTGAATTGAACATTTTACGTATGTGGAAGGCAGACCGTTCGTTTGAATCGACAATGCTTTAATTCGAATGTAGTTTAAGTTAAACAACTTTTAAGATAGCTCGAAATCCGGCATAACTCAACTCGCCGGGAACAAACAGCAGGTACAGTGCATCGAATTCTGTTACGAAAGACAAGGGCGTGGATTCTTCACCGCATTTGACCAGTCCTTCAGTCTCATCGTAGATACCGTTCAGCAACTGAAAAACACACGAGGAATCATATTCCATAAAAGGATCTCGTTGATCTCTAACCATTCGCATATAGCATCGTAATGCATAAGTTTAATGTAGTTTAAACTATCTTTGCTTAAGATAATTAGATTGAAAGATGATCAAAGTAGAAGATGGTGGATACGTTACTTGAAGGCGACCGTCATCACAACTCCATCGCCCAACTTCTAACTTCTCGACGAAGGTAATGTTGATCCTGGATCCTTGAGGAGCTGTTACGAGGCAGTTGGTTGGGTAAGTGCTCTTTGGATATGGGTGTGGGTACCGTGGTGACACGAGAACTTCAGCTGTACCTTCCGGTGTTAAGAACGGCCAACATCCTAGTTCATTTTGGTATAAATTTATACTCGTATACTAACACACATATTAACTTAACCGTAAAGTTACACACAAGGCTTGGTGTTATTGGCAGTATGTTCATTGTTGCATCAAGTTAACCAAGTTAATTAAACCATTTCAGTTAACCAATTTAACCGAGCTATTACCGTTCGAAAAATACAGCTCGTCCGGTCGTCTTCCCTCATCGTCAACTCCGGCTTCTGTTGTAGGTTCTCCCGTAATTCCCAGAGTTACTACAGAAGTGTCAATCTTTCTGCAGACGCATTGACCAATACCAAAACGCAGGGGGAAGAAATCAGTCGGTCGAGCGTCCTACAAGACAGAGTTCTATAGTTTCACCAGATAAACTATAATGTCATTAAGTTAATTATACCCTGAACATGTAACTGAACTGACTCAGACACGGACATCTACAGCTGAATGCGACTCTAACCACCGCAGCTAAAACACTTAAAACCAAGAGACATTCCTTCATGATATGTTCGCTGCGATTGTAAATACAGCTGAAAATGAGAAGGGTGTGCGAAATGGCCCAGGTTCTTATGCAACCAACGCTACGTGCCTGGCGAAACTGGTTCCGCTTTTCTATCAATAGCGTGTCGAAAAAAGTCTCGAATACTTAATGAGATGTGCATAAGATCAAACGCAGCAGAAAGGCGAAAACTGGCCGCGTGTGTGTGTGCAATTCAACCTTTCACGCTTGTTTACAGTCTTTATACACATACGCTTTGAATGTCCTTTAGGATTGCATGTTTGACCTGTGCTAGAGACTATATGGTCGAAACAAGCAACGCTATATCCATAGAAAGTATGTAATTCAGTCAACTGACTAAAGTTGACTTTGGTATGAGCCTGTGTTGGATTATGCATTTTCAGCAGGTGTCCGCCATCTTGACGGTTAAACTATCAGATGACCGCCAAATGCAACATTCAGCACGCCCTGTCCCTACTGAATCGCATGCTGCTACATGCTGAACATGCTTCTTGCTGCCGAATGCAAGAAAGTTGATGAAAAACGACCAAGTCCGACCTGCTGCTATCGAATACTTATTTGTAATGAACTGATTTCAACGTGCTGATCAAGTGATGGATGTGGGCCAGTTTCAGAAGCAGAAGCATGCTGAAAGTTATGTACTGAAACCGCAAGAGTAAGAACGGCTAGCATATCTGAATTTGGTCTGAATTTTGCATGGGGCGTATCCTTTTCCGCCCTTATAATTTGAATATTTACCTATAATTTTCTTCTGGTATATTAGATTCAACATTTAAAGCTAATTAACTACAAGTGTTAACCTCTCAGAAAGCGGACTCAAACCGTATTTTGTAAACATCATCTTTGGATGCATGCTTGCCTATGGAGTCTGATGGAGGGTCACGTGACGTGACGTCATCATGTGACCACCCTATGAATGATACAACTTAAGAATCGGTGTAACTAAACTGAAGTTGGCTTTTATTGTTCGAGTATAGATCAAACACCTATAGACCAGGGTCTTTTACAATATTCACGATAATCACATATCTAATTAATATATCGCAATGTCAACCAAATAGACGAAATTTAAAAAACGCAATAATTGTTTATTAAGTGAAATAGGTCATCACGGTTATATGCTTAATTCATACGAAATATAATTTCAATCGATAGAAATAATAGTTATGGTTAACGAGAGGCTAGTTAAGATGTCATTCTCAAAGCGCGATAACTTTTGCAATTTCGAAACAAAAACTATCAAAATAAAAGATATTCGTCACCAGTGTATACTTGATTGTTACAGGATCAATTGGAACCAATAAGAGTAAAGATAGTTATGTTAACGGCAAGCTAGTTAAGAGGTAATTTCAATGTTTACAGATGGAGACAAAATATGAATTAAGTGTGAGAAAGTAGTACCAAATCCTACCGCTAGAGGGCGCTGTAAGTCAACCGCCCACTCGTCTTGGTTCTGAATCACCGCAGGGGCCGAGAACTTGCTGACTTTACAGTACCCACCGTGTCGATTCAGGGGGGTTCTCAGTACGAAGCAGACAGCTGTTCCGTCGACACGGGTGGATCGCTAACCGAGCTGTTTTAACCCGTGCTATCTCTTTCTGAAAAACAAACGAAGGAGTGCAAAGTAAAATCGTGATCTTGTTTTCTAAATTTGAACCCGTTTCCATAACTTTCATACAAAACGCGCACACACGGTGGATTTTTATTTATCATCACGGGACTTCTGTTGAACAAACAATACTAATGAAGTCTTTCACGGTGTTTTTTTCCTCCCTTGCATTACTGAATGGTAGTGCATTTGAATGAGGTTTCTTTTGTAACGAGACACAAGGTAAAGCTGTTTGTCTAATCATTTTTTCGAACTATATCTGCCTACGTCTGTTTGCAATCTGTTTATCCCTATGCAAATGTATGTATATCTACCTGTATAGGTATCTCTATCTCTATCTGTCTATCTAGCTATCTATCTGTCTATTTAGCTATCTATCTGTATAACTATCTCGGTATCTATCTATCTATCCAACTTTTTAACGGTTTCTCTCTCATTATTCTATCTCTCAACTATTCATCTCAACTACTTTTCCTGTAATCATCTATCAGCAACCTATTTGTTTCTCTAGCTGTCTATCTAACTATCTGTCTGTCTACCTACCTACCTACCTACCTATCTACATATCTACCCAACTGTCTGTTTATCTATCATCTACGTACCATCAACTTATCAGTCTATTATAGTTCATTAACTCTATCTATCTATCTATCTATCTATCTATCTTTCTATCTATCTATCTATCTATCTATCTATCTATCTTTCTATCTATCTAGCTATCTATCTATCTATCTATCTATCTATCTATGTGTTTGTCTGTCAGTCTATCTATCTATCCAACTATCTGTCTGGCCATCTATCTGTCAACCCATCTATCTAGCGAACTATCTATCTATCTATCCATCCATCTATCTAACTACCCATCTAACTATCTATCTATCCATCGATCTATCTAACTATCCATCTATCTTCTATATCTATCCATCTATCTTTCTGTCTGCTTATCTATCTATCTATCTATCTATCTACCTCATATAGCTGTCATCTATCTCCTCTATCTAAGTATCCATCTCTCGCTCCTTTTATCCTTAATATCCTTCAACCTACTTCTACGTTCTACCTCTCTACCTATCTCTCTCTGCGCATCTCTCTCTCGCCCATTGTGTTTCTTCCTGTGGAGGAAAACTCATTCACATGCAAATGAGACACAATGTTTAGAGTGTAATTCATTCATTGATGACGCTGGAGCTCGGCTCTCTCTCATATTTTTCTTATTTTTTTCATTATCGATTAATATTTCATGACTCTATCGGCTTCTCGCCATAACTGTCGTCTATATAGGAGGACCCTTATACGCGCATAAAACGTGCGTGATTTGTTATGCTTCTCCAAACTTGGTACTCTTCAACTCTAACGTGTATAATAAACACACCTAGGACCTAATGATGATCTTGCGTGCGTATAACTACACACACACAGCTAGGTTTTCTCTCCGTGTGTGTCGTGCCTGTTTTCGACCGTACTTTGTACGAAACCCAAGCTCTGTCAAAAGATTATTAACACGACAGCCAATCTCGGTTGGTCTTTTTTTGTACTTTATTCTACCTTTTCAGTGAGTAAAATAAATAAATGAATTAAGTTAAATTAAATTAGATATATATAATAATAAATAAATTAATAAATATAATAAAAATACAAAAAATAGTTAATTAATTAATTAAATAAATCAAGTAAGAATTCGGAAAATAATGAACGAGGGTCACTAACTGGTTAATCGAAGGTTATTCACTCGTACGTCTTTTCTGTCAAATATATGAAAGTCTTTATAACGCTAATGACAAAATCCACTCCATTCATAATGGGTCGTTTTTTTAATTCATATCAATATAATAACATTCTTTTCGCCTTTATTACTAGTGTTATTGTTATGGATAATTATATCACAGGCTATGGTTCTTCTTTCTCGGTATACTCTCGCGGTTCAGCGGGTTATTCTCTCTTTGATAAGACGGGAGAAAGGGAATGAAAACCTTACGTGTGTGTGTGTTCTGTGTTGCAGCATAGAAAAACCTTTCTAACCGAGATTAATTTTTTTGTTCCTCCGTGTTTTTAAAAGCTTGTCAACCGTGAAATATATAGGAACCGATACGAGGGTTATTGGCAACTTACCAAGATCTATCTAGCGATTTCCCTCTCTTTCTATCTGTCTATTTACCTACATATCTATCTATCTGTCTATCTATCTGTGTATCTAGTTACCTATCAATTTATGTAACTGTATATTTAACAGTCTGTCAATCTATCTATCTGTCTATCTGTCCACCTATCTGTCTATCTGCCTATCTATCTGGCTACCTATCTATCTATCTATATATCCATCTTTATTTCGATCTGTGTATCCATCTATCTATATCTATCTATCTATCTATCTATCTATCTATCTATCTATCTGCCTATCTGTGTACCCATCTTTCTTTCGATCTGTTTATCCATCTGTCTATCTATCTATGCATCCCTCTGTCTAACTATCTAATTCTTTCTTGACTTATCTATGCTACATGCTACGTGTCAATCTATTAATCTATACTTACCTATTTTCTATATATCTGTCTGTTTGTCTATGTATCTATTCATCTATCTATCTACCCATCTATCTGTTATCCTAACTGTCTGCCTGTCTATCTAGATGGGTGGCAACTCAGTTAATCATTCGTACACTTTGGGAAAAAATCAAAAAAATCAAATCCAAAAAGTTAAACAAAGTTGAAGAAAAATTAGTGCATTCGACAGATCTCGTTAAGAAATCACCGAAAATCACAAAATAATCATTGGCATCATGTAATAATCAATTTAAACACGAAATATAAAAAAAATATAAAAAATCTCGTACGCTTCCAGGATGAGTTGCCAACCCCTCGTATTTACCTATCTATCTATCTGTATATCTATCCATCTGTTTAAATATGTATAAGAAGAAATAACGACTCTTCAGAACGTAAGACAAGATTCTAACAGAAAAAGAATCCCAGTGGTTTTTCCTTGTATATTTTTTCTACCAGACGAAAGCAGGTTGTAATGTAACACGCGTGTAAAAGACGGCACACGGTGTAAGTCACCCGACACTCCCGACTATGCGGGTTAAGGAAAGCGCTATACGTTTAGGATTCTTAAAAAAAGAATCCCAAAAGAATCTTTACATAAAGGATACCAAGAGTGATGTGAGTTATGTAACAAATGGGCCGAGTTTGATTCTTGAATAACTGAAATACCGGTAAGAATATTGAGAATCAAATGAGGAATCTTCAAGATTCTTAGCAAGAATCTAAAGGATTCTCATCAAGAATGTACAGGATCTGCAAAACTCGTGGCAAGAGTTTTTTTCTAAAAACTTGGAACTTGAAAAAGAATAGTAGTGATTCTTAAGAATTGTTTTCAAGAATCTGGCGAAATCCTAGCAGGAATTTACAGGAATATTAACAGGGATTCAAAGAATCCTAGCAGAAAAAATCTTTATGATTCTTACCTTACAAAATATAAAATGAACTGCCATAGAAAGCAGTAAGAATCTTTCGACGAATCTTGATGCCTCTTGTGAATCTTTTGACCAGAACTTCAAAGAATCTTAATATCAGATTTCTAAAGCATCTTATCTTTAAGAATTTACAGGAATCGTGCCAAGAATCCTAGAGCACTTTCAAGACATGAATCTCAACGAGAATCTTAACGAACCTTAATGCAGTTCTCACATTTTAAGCATCACGTGCATCATATTCAATAAACTCATATCAATTTAAAGAAAATCTATAACATTTTAGAAAAATGGAGTTGGAAAAAGTCTAATCGAGGTTAACATGATTCTTGCAAGTTGCGAACCCCCTCCTGTCGGTGAAAGTGTCACTTTGGTCTGCGCCATTTTTTGGAATTCCTCGGTTATCTACCAAAGAAGAAAGGAAAAGATTTTTTATAAAAAGGGAAAAAATATTTTTAAAAATCTGTTTTTGTATTATTTCTTTAAAAATGCCTTTCAAACGCTTCCCGTCAAAGGGGGGTCCGCAACCTTAGAACCTTTCATCTACATTTCACTTATCATCTGTCTAACTATCTGTCTATCTATCTATCTATCTGTCTGCTTGTCTATCTATCTATCTAACTATTTATCTATCTCGTCTACTTATCCATATATTTCATTATCTATCTAACTGTCTATTTATCTAAATGTCTATCTATCTGTTTACCTGTCTGTCTGTCTATCTGTCTATCTATCTATCTATCTATCTCTTCTATCTATCTATTTACCTGTCTATCCATTTATTGATATTAACGGTAACTTAGCTAATACTTAGATGAATTTAGATTCGTTGGTATTCATTAGTTTCATTGAATAAAAGTCCAAATTATAAAGACGATTTAACTGGGGAAAAAAGAAGTGTGGATCAGTAGTTGTAATAATTTTGTTCAGTCGTCTAATGCCGTCTAATCTAATCGGGGCCAAGGGCCTTTTTAAATGGGTAGATGCGGGGGCTTGGTAATGAAAAACTCTTTGCTCAATCAGCACGGCGAGGTAATTACTCAATTGTTGCTCTTGGTTCGGTGAAAACATGGCTCTCACGTCTTTTGGCTCGGCTCCCATCATGATCCAAACGAGACAAAAGGGCTGGCAACCTTTTATTTAACAAGTCTAACTTAAAAAAAAAATTCTCGGCTTGTTCTCTATACTATTGGTTAATTGGATCAATCTAAATTGCATAATCAATTTTCCTGTTTATACTGAAGTTATTGTGTTATAGATTTTAAAAACTGTGTTAATAGTTATACTAGTATACAGTTCTTTAAATCTATAGCCAATCGATCTATCTATTTCTCTCTCTGTCAATCTATCTATCGTTATCTATCTATCTATCCGTGTATCTATCTATTTATGTACCTATCTATATAGCTGTCTATCCAAATATCTCTATCTATCTATCTATCTATCTATCTATCTATCTATCGGTCTGTATGTCTGTCTGTTTATATTTGTCTGTCTATCTATCTATCTACCTTCGTATCTATATCTATCTACCTATCTATCTATCTATCTATCTACCTAACTATCTATCTAACCATCTATTTGGCTGTTGTCTATGTGTCTATTTATGTGTTACGAGTTTTAAAAATATTGTAATTAATTAACAGTTATTCAGACTTTTTTATTTTTTATTTTAAAATTTAAATATTGTATTTATTTTACTACTTTTAATGATGTGAATATCAACGGGCAAACCCATAGAAATTTGAACTAAAAAGAGTATGTTTAATTATCTAATTAGGTAATTACCGACGCTTTAATTACAATCTTGACAATCATCCTTTTCTATATATTTTTCAGTTATATTCTGTTAAATCATAACAGTTTTTAACCCCCCAAAAGTATAATTCTTTCTTGATTTTAGTGTCCATGGCTCAGGGCAACGATCTGGGAATTCTCCGATCGCCTCGCAAATACACACCGCAGGAAACCACGCAGGTAAGAAATTGTAAATTGTAAATTAACCCATTGTTTTCCACTGAAACCGTCGAGCCTCTCGGCAGTGCCAATAGTTTTCCAGTCCCGGAGAGAATTTCCCAGGTCGCAGAATCAATTAGCCACCCTCGTTCAAACAGACAAAAAAATAAAAGAAAAAGAATTGCGAAACCTGTAGAAGAATCTCCGGAATGCATCTCATTGTAATCACATGTGAGATGATTTTTGTTTTCTGATTGTCGGTTTACTTCGACGTTGACTTAAATTGCTATGAAATGACTTTAGAGTCGACGAGAAAATTCAATATATATAACTAGGCTAGTGAACAAGTAGATAGAGAGAAAGAATATTAGATAGAATAGGTAGGTCGGGTGGAGAGATAGATAAATTAGTAGATAGTTTGATAGGTAGATAAATGCAATAGATATTCAGTTACGTGGATAGATCGACAGATAGATAGTTAGATAGATAGATAGATAGATAAATAGATAGATAGATAGATAGATAGATAGATAGGTAGATACATAGATATATAAATTGATAGGTAGTCAGACGGATACAGATAGATAGATAGTTATAGATAGATAGATGGGTAGATAGGTAGATAGATGGGTAGATAGATAGATAGATGGGTAGATAGATAGATAGATATATAGATAGATAGATTGATAGACAGATAGGGAGAACAGGAAGGTCGATATAAAATAAATAAATAGATAGAGACATCAAGAGATAGTTATATATAGGTAGACATAGATACACATAACAGGCATAAACAACAAATCTGATCTGCATTAAATTAAACATAATCTTCTTATTGCAATCAATAATTCTGTTAAATTCGAAGAATACGATATAAAATCCTAGTTATCTGCTGTAAATCCAAAGTATTGAATAATAAATCATTCATTATGGAGTAAGAGCCTTCTATTATCAAAAGTTATACGTGTATTAAACACAGAGAAAAAGGCAAGAGAGAAAGGGAATCCTTGAAGAGAGGATTAACATCAATATTTGAATCTAAACTTCCCTGAAGGGGTTTCCTCTCAGTGATCCTTCCGTATATGGTTTTTCGTCCCTCTTACTCGTTGTCGTTACATTAACCTCTTCAGCTGAAATAGACACGGGCGTATTAAGGGGCAGACCTTGTCAACTTTTAAGCCGCTTAACTCATATAGTTATATATTATCATCATTATATATTTTATATCATTTATCTCATATGGTTCTGGTCTCGTTGCGTATATGGAGTTCATACTGTTAATATATAGCAGTAAATTAAACTGTAATTAACTAATATTCAAATAATATGTATATATTATTGTGAAGCTCGTATTTTAAATTATATCATCTAATTTTATTGCCTTTTTTATGGGTTCCGTTTCCCTTTTGTGCGTAGGTGTGAACACATTAGGTACTCAAGTGTGTCTGTGCGAGTGCGTGAATGAGGGAAGGATTTTTTTTTCTCCTCATTTTTTTCCTCTTTCTTTCCTCTTGTATTTCTTCTATTCTCGTCTGGGGTTTTGCTTCTCTCGGTGCTTTTTTTCCTGTTCGTTAAAGAGGACGGAGGGGGTGGCCGGATTGCGTATATAGAGGCAGTTTTGAGAAAAGCTGGTCCCTCTTGCCCGTGCTTTGGCAAGTTGAAAAGTGCCAACAGCTTTTGTATTGATCGACCCTCGACGACAAGTGCTGCTAGCTGGCCATATAGACGGAACAACACCTTACACATATGCGATACGAGAGAGAGATCCACTATATAGTAATGTGATACTGTTGTTCTCTTGTGTGGTAAATAATCTATCTAACTAATTGCGTCTGTCTTGTATATCTACCTATACGTATTACTCGGCTATCCATCTATTTTGTCTGTGAATCTATCTGTCCATGGATCTATATATCTGTCTCGCTATCCATGTAACTATCTTTCCGTCTATACATCCACTCACCTACCTATTTATATCTTCACCTATCTACCCATCGATTTCTATCTATCTATCTATCTGTCTGTCTGTCTCTCCATCTATATAACTATCTGTCCGTCTATTCATCCACCTACCTAATCACTAATCTAGTTATATCCCCAACTATCTACCCATCAGTCTCCCTCTTATCTATATGTGGATCTATCTATCTATCTATTCATCCATCTATCTAACTGTGTACTCTGTACTGTCTATCAAACCACTTAAGCTATATAGAAATATACATACCGTTTATAGCGAGTGTAACAACATGTGCAGCAGCAACACAAATCGCGAAATCATAATCCAACCGGAAATTGCATACGGTATATTGCAGTTATAGCGTTTTTATAACCATTTATTTATTTCATATGTATTAGATATATTCAATATTATTTATTTTATATATGTATATATTATTATTTATATACAGCAAATTTTGATCCTTCTCTGTATATCGCTCCAAACGTACTCCCCTTTTTAATTGTGCAAACAAGGGCACCGGCGAAAATCCCAAATCCTATTAGCATCTCGCGTGAGTAGTAAACAAGATGGCGTGGCACTACGTGACGCGCTCTTCATTTGTTTCAAAATTACGGATTATTCCGTGTTTGTCGTCGATGGACTTGGTCGTGTGTGTGTGACCCTTTGCTTCATATGCACACACAACCCTCTCCGTTTCCATAGGCCCCCCCCCCAGCTGCCTATCCAAACTAAAGTAAGAATCGATACTAGGCCTGCTCTAAAACCGAGCCAATCATCAAAGCTGGTATATTAGGACTTCTTGAACTTCAACGCTTTTCAGTACTACTTGAAAATTAAGACTAGAAGTCTGCCTAAATTCTTTATCCAACACCCTATCTATCTATCTATCTATCCATCCATCTTTCAATCGCTTACGTAGGCTATTGTGTTAGAGAGAGACTTATATTTATTTGTTTTCTTTACGGGGAGAAAGGAAACGAATCGTATGCATTATTGAATCAGGGAAAGTAATGGCCATCCGAAGGGCAGCCTCTGCAACACAAGAGGTTGCAACAGGCGAGGGGGAGAGAGAGGAAAAAACGGGGGGAAAATTAAGAGCAATAAATTATAGACGCAGTTTCATTTGCTCTCCAGCTGTCTCACAGATTCATTCTTCCATGGGAGGAGATTTCTCTCTCTCTTCTATTAGGGAATCTTGTAGGTTCTTGTACAAATCTGGTCGGTCTATGATTAGGCAATGCTGTATTATACCGGCAAGATGTATCCCCAACTGAAAATGCACAAGAATCTGGATTTGAGGATTCTATAAGGTCGTACTAGTATGATCGTGCGGGTTCAACAAGACTGTGGCATTAATGTAAATTGAAATTTTAATATACTAGTAATAAAAATGATAATATAGACAATAATATTATGACAACTAAGTATATAGATAGAATATATAGATCGATATACTGGTATATATAATTATATAGACACTGGTAAAGATTATAGATACGAGACACAGTTGAAGATTGTAGGATATAGTATCGTTGGTAAGTCATATAGGGAGTCATAGAGAGTCATAGAGAGTCATGTTAATATAAAAGTAAAGATTCACATATCAAAGATAAGTAAGGATTCACATATCAAGGTCTGTTAAAGAGTATCAGGTAGTCATGCTACGACTCTTACGTTCAAGAATCATTTGAGAATCAAGTGGGGAAAAAAGAAAGTTCGAAGAATTAAACGTAGAATCTTGAAGAATCACTGACCGGTCATAGGGAGTCATTAAAAAGTCAAATAAAAAAACATCTCTACATGATATTGTAGTAATATTTCAAGTTATCTTTGGTGTAGAATCAGAATGATTCTTAGGATTCATGAATGACTTTCATACGCATATACTAGTATAGTAAATCTAACACTCATAAAAACCCGTAGTTATAATATTATTATCAATTATTCATATGTAAATCTAATTAATAATAAATTAGAATACATAATTAAACCCATATGGTAATACGCGTCTTGCACTAAAAGATTCCTGGAATCCTTGTTTTGGTATCTTTATATAAGGGAAAAGGAGAAGGGATAGCGAGATTGAGACTAAAGCAGCTGGACTCATCGAGTATCGATTTAGGTTTGCCGCGCGCTGCTGCGCTGCAACTTTCTGCTTTAGTCTCCGCATATGTTGTATATCGAAGAAGAAAGGGGAGAAACGGGAAAAGAGACGGCGGCTAACGCTAGTGCACCCAGTGTCTTATTCTGGTGTGTCGGTCACGTGCTGGCTAAACTCAATCGGGAAACATTCCCGAAGGGAACCTCAATGAAGGGGAGCTTTACCAGAGGCTCTACGTGAGATCCCTGCGCTATAACCCTGCCAGTCTCGATTTAGTCCGCTCCAAGGTTTACCTCCGTGCTCCCGCGCATCCCAAATCAACGGTGCTGCGGCGGCCTAATATAATAAGACCCAGAATGTACGCAATTGCCTACTGAATTGATGATGCTACTTAGAAGAGTGTTGACTCGATCGACTTGGTTGCGTTGGAGGTCAGTTAAAGTGATGAGTGCTAATGCCTTATACCGCGAGTACTCTAATGTGTTGATATGAGAATATTATTTAGTTTATCAATAACATTCCCGATTAGCAACTGTTTCATGTACCAAATTACCTTCACAGATGGATAGATAGTAGATAGGTAGATAGAGGGATGGATAGACAGACAGAAAGATAGATATATAGATACGTAGATAGTTAGTAAGACAGATAGATAGGCAGATAGATAAATAGATAGATAAATAGATAGATAGATAGATAGATAGTTAGACAGGTAGATAGATATATAGATAGATAGATAGATATAGGTAGATAGATAGCTAGATAGATAGACAGATAGATAGATAGTTGAATAGATAGATGGATAGATAGATAGATAGATAGATAGATAGACAGGTAGATAGATGAACGGATAGATAGATAGATAGACATAGGTAGATAGATAGCTAGCTAGATAGATAGACAGATAGACAGATAGATAGATAGATAGATCGAAAGAAAGACATCTAGATAGACGAACGGATAGATAGATAGACAGGTAGATAGATTAACAATGGGCAGATAGACAGAAAGATAGATACAGACAGACAGATAGATAGATAGACAGATAGCCAGAAGATAAATCGTAGATACTTAGGTAAATACATAGTTTCATAGGTATACTGTAGGTAAGCTGATTCTTTAGTGTTCAGTACTTCCACATATAATTTGCAAATTCAAAATTCTTAACAACTGTCAGTAATCGACGCTAACTATAAACTGTCGACTGGTATAATGTATAGAGTATAGCTGTTTTGAAGCACAGCGAACCCCTCATCGATAACAGTGTGCCCTGCATAATTTATTCCAATTAATTAAGAAGCAGAACAGGCGCGGCGCACACTTTGCAACAAAACCTTCTTTTCACACCGAAACCAATGAATAGATGGATGGATGGATGGATGCATGTAGATTAGCCTCCCCCCTCCTATTTTCTCTCCCTTTCTCAGTCGACTCATTTGAGGTCCTTTGATCCAACCTACACCCATACCAAGGGGTCCGAAAGCCGCGGCCGATCCTGTACACAGGCCTTGATTGATAAGACGGTAATAAATTATGATAATTAGACTGTGACCTGACGAATCTCTTCGACATATTAAAAGGTTGAAGATAAAAGCTGTGGAAAAGTTGAAAAACATCTGAATTACCCATACCCATAACGTTTTAACATCTTACTAGTACTGAATTTGAACCCTTGGAATGACAGATGTCATCTTAGGATTCAGCTCTGAATCACGAGATTTCCATACATTGCCCTCGATTAGCTTGTATGGGGTGACTGAGATGTGTAATGTCCATTTCAATTTAGGATTCTAGGATTCTTATATACGATTCTGAAGGATTCTTGTCTCACTACTTCAGGGTAATCCATATGGAAGTAAAGAATCCCGACGAAACTTGATGAATCTTGAAGAATCTCTAACGGAGGAACTATATATCAAAGATTCATATAGCCCTACTATACTTAACAATCCTGATTAAACTTAACCATTCTGCATTGTTCAAGCATCTTGATCGGAAGACTAGGAATCTTCAAGTTTTCTGAAGCTAGAGAATCCCGTTAAGCTTAAGAATCCTGTATAAACTGAAGAATCTTGTGATAAAGAATATGGGAGTTTTACTGTCTGACCTCCGCTAGACCTAAGAATCCTGGTGATTCTTGAATAGTTTCTATGAATCTTAAGGAATCTTCATGGGAAATCTAGGAATCTTAAAGTCTTGCCCATATATTTAAAGAGAACCCAAGAATCTCGAGAATTCTTAGACTGGCAAACTCCGCTCAACTGTAGAATCCCCGTCTCATCATTTACCAGAAACTAAGAATCTCGAGAATCTTTGGAGTTGCGAACCCCCGAGTGCGCCCATGTGCTACTTAATGCGGGTGGCAGTTAATAAGGTGAGCGCGTAATTGGGCCTATTGATGGTTAGGTCGAAGGAAAGTTTAGACATGACCCTACATGGACGTGTCACTTGTAGCATTACGCGTCGTCCCCCCTATGAAGAGCACAAGACACACACGTTTCCCTAATATGTATAATGGGGCGTTGCCATGCTAACCATTACGAGAAAAATAACAACTCCACGCGCGCGTTTTATGGCCTTTTATAGCCAAGAGAGTTCTTCCCATTGTCAGTGTCAAGTCATTCAGAAGAAATGAATGACAGTCACTCTTACAGGCTTATTAAAAAGGACACTTATTGTGTTACGGTACACTGAAACTCAATGAGCAGGATATATCGTTATACATGCTTTATTTTTAATTACATTAACTTGTGAAGATTCTTATATACTTTAATACAATGCAAAGTGAGTTTTATACTCGCAGCACAATGTTGTGAAGATCCTTAAACGTAATACACTTAACTTTACTGCTGCGTCATTTCTGGGCGTATAGACTGTTTACCATATTCAGTAATTTTGATTAGTAATTGTATCATATAGTAACGTGTCATAACTAACCAATAACTGTACTAAAGGATAATTGTTACTCATGATTTTGAGTATATAGGTTTGTTTGGTTATATAGGTTAGATATAGGATACAATACATAAAACGCTAACGTACAGTAAACTCCTTAATGCAGTCCTCCGTAGTTGACTGGCAGTTACAGAGTTCACCTGGTGTGTCTGCTGCAACGCGTCGAATCAACTTTCTAACACAAACTTGTGAATCATATCAGTTTTACTGCGAGTACTTTATTGTTACTTTTGTTTGAATCTCGGTCGAATTTATTATCAGTGCCAAAAATTGCAAACTACACTACCATGGTTGGTGCTGTTGACCATTTAAGGAAGCGCACGACCAGTCTACCTACTTATGGTATATGAACGGATGAACACTATACCAGCAGCCATTCTTGGTCATCATTTTCACCTGTTATTTCTGATTCTGATGTAACTTTACTTTTGATTCCGTGATGGTGATGTCTGTCCCAACCTGACCCGATGGAGGGCGGACCACCAATCCCACAGGGACCTTATTTTCTATTTGTTTTAGTCGTTGGGGGATCCTTCCCCCGCGGAATGTCAGGTCGGCCGTAAATCTCATTCTCACCCTCGCCGTTGTGTGTCGAAGCCCCTAGTAAATTGCCCGTCAATTGACGTCAGTTGACGTTCTTGGTGACAGACTTATTTTTAGACTTTCCAAGGAATTTTAACCCTCTATGCCTATCTCGTCGATGGCATCTGCAACCCACACGTTTGGCTCTTACAAGAGTCTTGTGGCGTCAATTGACGTCAACTGACGGGTTTGAGGTTGTTTTCGACGTCATAGGAAAGGAAAAAAATCCAATCGACATCAACTGATTGCTTAAAGGCGGCCCCGTTTACTACTTCCGACAGACCGCCCGTATCGGTTTTTGTAAGACTCCGTCAATTGACATCAATTGATGCGTTTGGCATGGGGCTCAGCTGCGCTAAAACAAACGAGAAATGGGATGTGTCAGCAGTTTTTACTGTTATTGTTGCTCTTCCATTGACTTTTCGTCTGTGATTCTTGGCTAGTTATCTCTCTGAATTCGGGAATCTTTTTTGTGAATCTCATGAATCTCTAACCGGAGGAAAACCCCGGTTCCTCAAACTTGAACATGTTGAGATCACTTGAGGTTCCGGTTTCGAAAGTTGAGAACCCTTTCAGTGCAAAATACCCGAAATCTAGAAATTGTTGGCGTTGCTAACCCCTCGTACCGGTGGAAACAGCAGCAGGAACAGACGAGGGTGGGAAACGGACTCTAATTTTAGATGGCGGAATCGTTGGCCTCGCATTTTTCCGTAACTTTTCCTCAACGCAGTATGTGTGGAAGTGCGTCTGTGACAACATGTGTGCTCGCTAACTTTTGGCTTCTGACTTTTTACCAAGTTAACTTTCGATTAACTTCCCCGGTGCATAGTCAACAACCGGGACTGTAACGACATAGATATACGTGATTTGCCTGGTGGCAGACAAGATTTTGCACGGCAGACAAAATTTGATTCATCACGAAGATAAAGATACCACAGTTCTTGACATTTCTGTCTGATAGACAAGTTTTTTTTCGTGATGCTCGGCAACTTTGCCCGCCAGACAATATTCTATGTCTGATTACTGGAAGGAAACTGATTTTGACACAGCGAACCCAAACTCAGGAATAACCAATTTTGTCTGACAGACAAGTTTAAGTCCGTCAGACGATATATCTGCCCGGTAGACAACTTTAAGATCTGACAAGGAAAGAACGAGATCAGCCACTCAATAGTGTCAACTTCACAGTAAAAGCAAATTTGTCTGGCAGACAGCTTTTTTGTCTGACAGACAGGTTTTTTGCCCGTCAGACGACTTTAAAGAGTTCGTCTCCGAAGAATTACGTTAAGGTCCGCGACGAGGAATGTTTGCGTGTCGTCTACCTCTAAATATAACTCGATTTGTACGAGAGAAGCGAAATTGAAATGGACTCGAAACGGAAGGAAGAAAATAGGCAGCAACAGTTGCTTGTGACGTTACAGTGTTGCCAGATTGCGTAAGAAAAAAACTCGTTCGGGTGCCGAGCGCGCGCGCGCGACTAATTGATGTAACTTGAGATTCACCCAAAAGTTGCTTTGTTAGTTAATTAAAGATGGCGTGTATTCGGGTGCACGACTCCAACGAGAATTTAAATCGACTCCAAATGAAAGGAAAGGAGCAAAAGTCCATCACGCAGGTAAATTGAAACCCACAAGTTTGAAGATTCCTCTTAAGATTCTTCCATGAATCCCTAGGTATATCTTATGGCCACTAACGATGAGAGCCTCCTACCGGTTATTCTGTGACAAGGATTACTATTTAGCTGTTAAATCTAAAATGCATGCGTCAGATTCTTACCAAGATTCTTGAAGAATTCTCTGAATTCTTGCACGTCAATTAGGGATTTTTCAAGATAACACGCAAGATTCTGCCCTTAAACACCAATTACTGTAAAAACATACAAATATTACCCTTCAGAATATGATTGAGAACATCTGTACCTATAGTAAGAATCCCTTGGGATTCTTTTGAGATTCTTTTGGGATTCTTGGGTGATAGCCGATGAAAGAAGACTTCCGGAAATGAGAGCGGAAGCCGGAAGGCGGGAACAGGTCACACGTGCGTCACACGTGTAAGGGGGGAGGGGGAGATTGACCCCATCTGGCAGGGTGGGCAGGTCAAAGGTTACGAGATCTATTAAGGAACCTGTAAGCGAGCCTCAAGCGTCTCATTGCCCGTCTCTATGGCAACACCCCTTCTCTGTTTCCCTTTAAACTCTTCGAGTCAATACACAGAAAACTGGCAGGCTTATAAACATTAGGGTTCGCAACCCGTCAAATTTCACGCAATTCACCAAAACGACTATTTTTATAGATAGCCAAACGTTGACTTAACGAAGGCCCTACAGTTAATTTAATGTGTCTTTATAGCCAGCATGTACAGACTCTTCTATTTCAATTTGTTTCCGGTCTTTATTTGAAGTGGCAATTCGAACAGAGGCTTGTGTGCTCAAGGGCGCGGAATACGTTTTTCATTTGTTTCTTGGGTCCTTATATCGTAAAAAGCTACACCAGGCTCCAACTGATCCAAAGGGGTTGTTTCAACCAGTAGACTTTATAGCGTAGCTTCCTCATATTTAAACGCGTGCGGGCTGCGCTCGTCACTTGTTTCTTTACATCTCTTAAAGCAGAGGATATCGTTCTTCCCAGATTGCGTGCAGCCCTGTGCGTTGCCTCATTTGTTCTCGTGTAATCCACACATATTACTTCTGTGAGACCCTGGATTCGCTTGTTTACTCGGTACAACCAGCAAACAAGTCGCGGTCGTTACATACATGTTATTCCGTGGCGGACACTAATCTAAGCGTCACAACCCAGTATTTTTTTCAAAGGTTGTTTATTCCTTTATGTTTTAAAACCATATTATACTGTATTGAATATAATATTGCACCTGAGACCTGTGTAAGATTAGCTTAGAATAGCTACGTGCGGATGTCGCTCTTCATTTGTTGTTTTTTTCTAAACGAGTCTTGTGCTTAACAAAGTCTCCAAGGTAAATAGGAGCGAGCGGATGTCGCTTCTCATTTGTTTCTCTGGCTATACCCTTAGGGCCAAACCTTTTTTCTTTAAAAATAAAACCTATAAGCGACTCGTGCTCTTCATTTGTTTCCTGAGTATGCCCTGAGGGCATGACTCCTTATCTCAGCTGCACTTCATATATAGAGCTACATTCCAGTTGTACGAATGATATATACAGCTATGCAATCGCACACCAAAGTGTTAATACATATTCAGCAGAAGTATACAAGAGACAGCACGATACCATACACTTCTAACCTTGCAATAGTCAAGTTCGTATCTAACCCCTAAGGTAATGCTCAAAAGGGCGTGTATACAACGCCATAGGCCCAACGATATATGTGTATCTATATTTAACGTGTGGCAAGGCACAGGCTCGAAAGTAATCAACTTTACAGCCGCCCCCCCTCTCCTCGGTCGTTTTAGCCCTCACCCCTATTCTCACTGATCCTGTATACTAACACATCCCTCTCTGGAAACAGTAACAACAGCGGTAGGATCGTTAAAACTGTAACGTATACGGACTCGAATTCGCATCCTGTCCGCACCTTTCTCGGTGTTAGTTTACAACTGTTTTGTTCAACATTGTATATGTGTCAGAGGTTCTGGAAATAGTATCAATGGCTACTGTCACAGTTGGTCTTACGTTCATAGAATCTAAAGTCCAGGAAAATTAACTAAATTGATCCTAACTTAAAAGTATAAGTACATAGTCCTGGCTGGGGTAAAAGTTAAATGCTTATAATTCCCATAGTTTCAAAGTTATAGCAGCCCAAAAAATACTACGTGTAGATTCACTAGTACTTAATACGGTAGTAAAATTGCGTTGAAATTGATGTGTTACTTTTGCCAAAATAAAATCCTGAAGATTAAGTTATTACCGCCATTTAAAATCCCTTCTTTCTTGCTCTATAGATGTATCTTTTTGATATGGTTGGTGAATTACAACACTAATTAAGGTTAATGGCCAATGCGTAGAGGTTGCTTAAGTATTACATTGATTTGTCATCTTAACATGACTGAAAAAATCAGGCTTGCAGAAACAAAGGGCTGAAGTTGTAACTATAGTTTGTCTATTTATCTCTTCTGAGGATAGCGGGGACGGAAAAGGACTGAAAAATTCATGGCAAGCAGAGATTTATTGTCGTGTGTCGTCCTTTTTTATATCAGGCTATAAATCTGGTTTGGTCGGATCCTGAAACGAATTCTTGAATTTAGAAAAACAAACTTGACATCTCAGTCATCTCGACGATTTGTTATTGCTATTCGTATGATAATGATAGTGTTAGTAATGTTTAATTTCTTTTTAACAGATATACACAGATTGGGCGAATCATTATCTGGAGAAGGTGAAGTCGAAACGGCGCATCCACGATCTTTCTGGTGATGTGGTCGACGGCGTCGTTCTTGCAGATGTCATCGAGGCAGTCAGTAAGAATGGTTTCAGATCAATCCTATAATATGTTGAAATCATTATAGACCATTCATTTAGTTAATTGGACTTAATGACTATTGTTATTATATTATCTTATGTTGTGTGATCTACATATTATATTATTTAATAATACTAAACCAGTTATAAGTATTCTGGTTTTAAAGATGTGATGGTCATTCATATACAAAGATTTTGTGACAATCAGGGTTAATGACAGGATGACTCACACATGACTCATCGACGACCGGCATCATCAATTATGAAAGATTATCTCGGACGTAGGATGAGTCATATGTCATATCACCATTAGAGAATCATCACATGGAATCAGTTTCATGACTCAACGAATGATACTACAATGATTCATTGATCTTTCGTGATCCTATACGGATTCCTGAATCGGTCTCAGATATTGATGACTCACTATGTCCAAATGAAACCGTGATTCTTGGACGATTGACGAGTCACGAGTATGTGAATAATCAATTGACTCAATGACTCACTACCGCTCGACATTACCCTGTGACTCTTTAACTGCAAGGATGGATAATATACGGATTCGTGAATAAATCTCAAACATTGATGATTCACCATGTCAAAAGGAAACCGTGTTTCTTGAATGATTCAGCAGTGTATTGAGTCATGAGTCATGGATCGTTCAGATGGATTCATTGATCTTTCGTGATTTCCACGACCTTCATTGAGGCATGAGTCATGACTCCCTAACTGCAGAAATGAATCATACACGGATTCGTGAATCAATCTCAAACACTGATGACTCATTATCATGTCCGATGAAATGTGATTCTTGGATGATTCAACATTATGATAAGTCACGAGTGCATTGAATCATCAATTGACGCAATGACTCACTATCGCCCTATGACTCACAACGATTCTTGGGTACAATTGTCTATACTAAAATGATTATAAGAGATGACGTCATCACTTTCTTAACCCAAAAAAGAGGAGCTCCTTAACCCTCGACTCAAAGTCTTATTAGATCTCATTAAAAGAAATAAACGACCTACCCGAAACGACCAATGAAAGTTGGATTCTCTTTTTTATTGCAGCCAATCAGAAACTGCCTGATGTCAACCGTAAACCCAAGTCGGCGGCGCAAATGGTGAGTAGAAAAAACACTTTAACTTTCTTTATAGCCCTCTGGATATTCTCTAAAATGGGATAGTCAGCAGTAGTAAGACGTCTGAAATTACATCACTATTGTTACCGTCGATATTTATACCGATCTAGAACCTTACATTCATCAGCGCCATCTAGTGTCCATTACAGGAATCTCATCTTTGCGGTTTCTTCATATCTTTGGCTTGCCCGAGATCATCTGCTATAACGTTAGTGATATAGGAAATGGATGGGAGGACTCGCTACCATTTGTTTCCATGTTGGCTTATGGCAAAATTCAAGCAGACGACGTCGTGCAAGCCAAGGGTATTGTGTACGGGTTGCATAATATCAGATCCCAACCGGCCCCAGAACCCAACTGGCATTGGCGCGCACATAGGTACATTAGATGGACAGATCGATAGATTGATAGATATATAGATAGGGAGGTACATAGATAGGTAGATAAATAGGTAGTTAGACAGATAGATAGACAGATCGATAGACAGATAGATAGACAGATAGATAGACAGATAGATAGACAGATAGATAGACAGATAGATAGATAGACAGATAGATGATTGACAGACAGACAGATAGATATATATGCAGACAGATAGGGAGATAGATAGATAGATAGATAGGCAGATCGATAGACTGATAGATACATAGATAGGGAGGTAGATAGACAGATAGATAGATAGATAGATAGATAGATAGATAGATAGATAGGTAGATAGATACACAGATAGATACACAGATAGATACACAGATAGATAGATAGATAGATAGGTAGATACACAGACAGATAGATAGATAGATAGATACACAGATAGATAGATAGATAGATAGATACACAGATAGATAGATAGATACACAGATAGATAGATAGATAGATAGATAGATAGATAGATAGATAGATAGATAGATAGATAGATAGATAGATAGATAGATAGATAGATAGATAGATAGTTCAACCGATTGATCGATTGACAGAGATAGATAGATGAAAGTGTCGTTCTGGAAGCGGCTGGGATATGATATAATGTGGGTACGGATTGCACTCTGCCCGAAATCTGGGAGGTAGTTTTGAAAATCACAACTTGTTTTCACAGTCGCACAGCACTTGTCGAGGTTTCCCAGTCTGCGGCTGAAAACAGAAAAAGTTGAAGTCATTCAATGTGAGGTGTTCCGGTTGCCCTAGCAATGGGGGTGTCCAGGTGTCCTGTGTCGAATGCGACGTTTTCTCATTTTTCTCTTTCTTGTTTGTGTTGTTTTCTTTTCCCTCTTTTCTTTATAAAGAGGCTTTTACGATTTATATTGTTGGGAAATTTATTACTGTAGGGAAGAGAGAGAAAATTTTTCCACGATTTCACGCCGCGCGCATGTACCGCGCGCCACACCTCATAACCCTCAAAAATGACAACGAGGGGTCGACAAACCCTGGTTATTTTACATTTGAGTTGAAGCCGACCTAAAATTAGGAGCTTTTAGCTGATTGGTTGAAGTAGTATCGAGGTTTGCCAATAGGAATCGACTTTATGAGACGAGGCGTGGCTTTACCAATTTACCTACACTGGTCGACAAATCTTGGGTATTGAAAGTAAATCGATGACAGCTGAATTGAAGCCGACCTAAATTCAGGAACTTTTTCTAAAAGCTGATTGGTTGAAGTAGTATCGAGGCTGGCCAATATAATAGGAATAGAGTCTGGAAAAGATGACATTCTAGCTTAATGTTGTTTCATATTAAGCTTTTACCTAATTGGCTGTAGTACTAGTAGGTCAGCCAATAGGAGTTTATCTCACAGAGGGAGCCCTGGCTATACTCTTCTGCAGCGTTGAAGTCATCACTTGAAAGTGACTTAACTTAATGAAGTGGACTGTTATTCCTGCTCATACGTGATTGGATGCGGTACTAAGACAAAATGACCAATAGGAATCCATCGAGTCGAAATAGCCTTAAGTCGAAGTTACTCTGAGTTGAGTTGAATGTTGAGTTGGACTTTTGAATCATCGCACGAAGCTCGTCTTAGCATGTTGAATATTAGACTAGTAAGCTTAAATCGTTTGATTGGCTGTGGTATATACAGCTCTGAAATGACCAATAAGAATCGACATGGCAAAATGGGGGGCGTGGCTACACTTTTAGCTTTCGAGTCAGTCCATGAAGCTGAGTTAACCAACTTTGAATTCAACTACCTTCCTTACATTATAACTATAATCGTATAAAACTAAATAGAAATCAATGTAATCATCATTGTTAACTTGATATTGTGCAAATAAAGTGAATTAACATTATTTTTTAATAAAAGAGGGCGGAGCCTAGACTAGAATTGGATAGAAATTTATGTGACAGCCGGTTAAGAGCTGTTTTGTTGTTCATCCCAGCCAAAAGCCCTGCGAAAATAAAAGCCATTTTTCTAATTGAACTCTATTTGCGCTCAAGTGGGCGTTAAGTGCCTCGTACTCGAGATAGAAACATCACAAAAGCCGCTGTGGACTAATTTTTTTCCTGTTTTAAATTATTTTAAATTTTCACTATTATTACGGTACAGTACTATTACGATAATCATATTATTTATATCAAGTTCGATATTAAATTATATTCAGTCTTATTATATTATGTCATAATTTAAATACCTTGTTCTTTTGCCAAATTGTCGAGGCTGGTCGCATGTGTACAGCTTGCTGATGTTGTCAGTTTATAAGGAAACACGCAGAGCTATATGCAGCGATGCTATATGTACACATCCACGGAATAAAACATGTTATGCGGCTTTATTATTGCGAGTGTGTTGTACGGTCTGCGTGCAAAATATCGCATGGCTAATTTTATGGCAGTTGCTTTTTTTCTCTCGTCTTGGAAAACGGATGAGGTCGCGATAACCGGTTCTCGCAAGAAACAATTTTCGTACGCCACAATAATAATTATGATGTAATTGTAGAATGGAGAGACTATGATACATCAAGTGAAATTGTATAGAACGCGACGTCCATTTAGGATTCCACGTCAGTTTCGTGTTTTGTATGAGATGTTGTAACTGTAAGTGATAGAGTCAAGTTGGCTAATTGATCTGCACTTTGTTGGAGGTAAATCGAGCTGAAAATAAACTATTGGTAGACTGCAATAGTTTGTTGGATTAAACTCTAGTACGAATAAAATCCACCATTAGTTTAAAATTTCTCTTATAGCAATCAAATAAAAACCAGTGGATAAGAGTTAAGTTTAACATCGACTGCAATTAACTTAATCATCCTAAGTTTAATATAAACTTAAAAATAAAATAATTCCTTTATTAAGACCTCTAAGTCCTCGCACGACGCCTACATAATCACACTTAAGTAAACTTGATTAATTGCAGTTAGTACCTAGCACCTTCCCAATTAGCTGGCAAAAATTTAAAAGTTAATTAAGCAATAATTTAATTTAATAATTTAATAACCATAAAAAGCACAGCTCCATGAGAAATAAAATCCACCCTTAGTTTATTATAACTTACATAGTAACCAAATAAAAACCACAGGATAACAGTCCAGTTTAACACGGACTGCAATTAACCTAATTACCTTAAATGTCATATCGTCGTCAAAATAAATTATTCTTCATCAAGACCTTAAACTACCAGTTTTAACTTATCCACTCCAAGTGTACAGTAATCGCACTTGAATTAACTTAATGAATCGCAGTTAGAAGCCAACGTTACTCCCATTAGCTGGCAAAAAACCAAGTGTTAATTGAGCAATAATTAAACTTTTGGTGGGCTGCCATATGTAATCGGATGCATGACTCGTAGTCCTGGCGCCGCCATTACAATTTCCCCCGATATATTTTTAACGCCGCCAAGACGAGTTGCGCAAAAAAAATTCATCATTTCGCAACGGAAACAGTTTCCGTACACACTTCATAAAAGAGCCTCTTAACTGCTTCTTGCAGGCTAGTTTCCAGTCTGCAGCAGGTCAATATAGACGGTGTAAAACTTGTCTCGTAAATCTATATAGAAACCATAAGTTAAAAAACTAGGATCTGTGGTCATTGTTTCCGCTGTATCGTTTTAATCATTCCGGGGACTTCCTCCCCTGGAAAGTCAATAGAATCTCACCGTATGTGAAGGAAAACCGTGAGAATTGACTAAAAAACCGTCTGTGTTTGAGGAATAGTCTTTTTAAAAGATTGTGAAAAAGGAAGAACAGTTGAAATTTTGAAAACAGTTGCTAGTGCGCTGCGGAGCGTTTCGGACGTGTTGGTCAATTCTCCTGACGTTTTCCTCCCAGGAGGGATTAATATTTGTGTGTGCGAATTTGAAACGCTCAGGTAGGTTTCTTAATACGACGTTACGCTAGCTTTTTTTCTAAACAAAGAGTTGAGAATCTGGCGTGGGAATCATAGGGTGAGCCAGGATTCGTGTGAATCGTTTTATCAGTTTCTGTCTTTAAATGGTTATTCGATTAAATCTAAAGTGATCAGGTGAAACTGAGTGAAGGAATCTGATTATGAAGAGCAGTTATTAGTGAGTCATTGAGTCTTTTGAGTCGATTTCTTTTCAAGGTGAATCTTAACTTTAAGTAAGATTCATCCTGGATGATTGTTGTGTTGATGTTTAAGTGGGTTTTTGTGATTCTCGAAGGTTTAAGAATGATTCTCGAAATGATTCATTAGGATTGGTGTAAAATTAGTGAGTCATTTTCAAGAATGTTTTGATAAGATGTAGTAGTAGAAGATTCGTGTTTGTTTTGACGAGCCCCCCTAAATCTGTTGTGATTCATCATTGAGTCATTATGGTTTATTGAGTCATGACAGCCATGCGAGGATGACTCATTCAATGAGTCATCAGATGTTACGTCTTTGAATACCTCTGTGAGACATTTGCTGTGACACTGTGCGCTTGGTAGTATGACTCATAAGACTTTGCCGTTATGCGTCATTTGAAGAGTCATTGATTGCTTGAAAATCAAGTCGCAATGAGGTTGATGTGATTTCTTTGTGAGTCTCTGAGTCATTTCAGGTCAATATGAGTTATTTATTACATTCCATCTTGACTAACTAATTTATTTTGAGTCATCCTGGATTCATTTGATTGGTTATGGATAATTGTGAATCACGCGGGTCAGTGCAAGATTAGGAGCTATTTTGAATCATAATGAATCATGAGTCATTATGAATCACCTCGTGTAATTTTGAGTCATTCTGAGTCTTTGTTCCGAATCACTGCGAAATAGGATAGTTACGAATCATGGTGAATCATTCTTATGTGATTTACTTGGATCATTTCCTCCCTAACTGTAATCTATGAGTCATGTTGAGTCACTTAAGATTCAATTCTAAGTCATTACAAGTCATTAGACAGTCATTACCATTACCATCATGTTATAATCAAGAATCATGACAGTCATCAACTGTAACAGTAATGACAGTAATCAATCAGGTGTCATTTTAAGTCTGGGTATCACTACCAGAATTCACATTGACTCACTGTGAGTCATTCACACTATAAAACGTCACTCACACCCTCAACCTATTGCCATTTAAAGTACGACTCGGTGTCGGTGCAAGTCTCAGTTCACTCGGAATTGACACTGACTCACTGTGAATCATTCACACTATAAAACGTCACTCACACCCTCAACCTTTGCCACTTAAAGTACGACTCGGTGTCGGTGTAAGTCTGAATATCACTCGAAATCACACTGACTCACTGTGAGTCATTCACTCTATAAAAACGTCACTCTCACCGAAAAACGGGAAGAAGATAAAGGCTTCTTCCTGATAGCGGTTTTTAGTCAGCGTGGAAAAAATAGCGCTGATGTATCGGGGGAAATTAGAAGGAGAGCGATGGTCATTGTCAGCGGAAGTGGTTGCAACGTCACGTGACCTTGTCTTGTTCCACTTTATTACCGGCAGCAACACCAACCAACCAACCAAGATAGCCAAATAACAACAGCACACTATGTGCGTTCTTTTTGTTATAGTCTTATATAATTCTCCTTCCTTCCTTCCTTCTCGTTTAGAAATATAACGGGAATAGGCGATTTTCTTCTCAAATACCCCAAGGGATTCTGGAAAACTTGATTGTAATTAACTTTAATAGGACAAGGAAACGGGGAAAATTGTATTGTTTAAGTTAATTTTATGAGTTGCACGCTTCACGGTTTTGTACGCGGATATACAAAGCTAGAACCGCTATTTCACACGATTTGTATCTATACAGTATACAAGGCAAAGGTTCGTTTTTAAAAGTAAAACGTTTAAGTTTGGGTAATAAAAATTGATGGTAAAATAAACATGTGTCTTAGCTCGAAGTCTAAAGTTATTTCCCCAGTCGGTTAAGTGTTAAATCTCGTCTTTTTATTAATAAAAGGAAAGGAGTCAAACAGGTTCCAACATGCATGGTCGTTAATCGACTGCGTGAAAGTTTTCAGTCTGGTTTATTGCAATTTTTTTTAAATGTTGTATTTTTTTCCCAGTTGGATAATATATCGACGTGCCTTCGATTCTTGTCGGCGCTCAACATTGCATTAGAAGAAGTCTCGGCCAACGATATCCACGAGGGAAACCTCAAATCCGTCCTCACTGTTTTCTTCGCCTTGTCCCGTTACAAACAGCAGCAGAAGCAGCAGCAGCAACAGCAGCAAGAAATGGCCAAGTACGAATACGACTTAATTCAATTTACCCTAATATTAATAACATTAATTATGCATTTTTTAATTAATGTCAACTAGGATTCCGGTAGCGAAAACCTCGACGGCCATCCCTGTGCCCGGCAAAAAATTGGCGCCAGGTTCAAAATTAGCTGCGCCATCTAGCGGCCTTTACGGTAAGCCTTTACTTTTATCGATGTTGCAATTTCGCCCCTTTTTTTAAGACACGGGGGCGAGTAAGTCAAGGGCGACTTTTTTAAAATTAACACGTGTACTTTTCTAGACGATCTTTACTATTAAAAAGTGTAGGTGAATTTGTGACGACCGGTGAAACCCTGGGGCGAAAATTACGTTACCTGCAATTTCGCCCTGCAATGAACAACTTCGGGGCGAGTAAGTCAAGGGCGACATTCTATCGATGGACATGCTCTTTCACTCTGCTTTCACTATCAAGTAAAGACCATATATGCGACGCTAGGTGCATTTTTGGGCGCCAATTACGTCTACCTGCAATTTCGCCCTCGCCCTCTTTGGGGGCGAATATGCAAAGGGCGACCTTAGTTTGTTATTTTTATTTTTCGTTCTAAATCAATTTTCTCTTCAATAAATTAGATGAAGGATGGAACTTTAGATAAGAATCCAATTGCGTGTCAAGGGCGAAATTATGGGGCGAGTTTTGCATAAGGGGGCGAAATCAAATTTCCCGCTATGATTCAGCCTGTTGCTTCAGGGCAAAACAGACACATGCAGGAAATGAACAAGGGGAGGTTGCTGGCAAGTGCATTTTTATTTGTTTACTCAGCTGCACTAAGTCGGTTGCTGGTAAATAATTGGAAGCCTTATTCAAGAGCTCGTATTTCTCGTTAAGTCTCGTACTCGAGTTGCTTTGTTTTATGGCCGACAGCGTGACCAGCAAATCGGTTTTTGAAAGTCGTGTTTTATATTTATTTTCTTTTGTTTTCTCTTTTATGTGAAGGGGGTAACTCGCAACTTCGGCCGCCCTCGTCAAGTGCCACTTCCGCTGCCAGTTCGAGATCTGCCAGTCCCACCCACTGCATTGCACTAGGTCATTTTTGCAGTCTAATAATAGCGGTTTAATTTTTTGCGGTCGAAGGTCTTCTTCGTCTGTGCCGTTTCCGACTCCGGTTTAACCCATCTCTTCTTGTTTGTTTGTTGTTGTTTTTTTTTGTGCAGGGAATTCTGCGGGGAGCGGTAGCTCGCTCATCCCGAAAGGCTCAGGACACAATTCTTCCATTTCGAGGACCTCGTCGATACGGGCACCCTCGTCGACGGCCAATCAGTTCAACAAGCAGTCCATGCTCGACAAGTTGAAGTTGTTTAAACCTCCGCCTGAAAAAGCACCAGGTAATACTGAATACAGAGAATGTGACGTAAAATAAATAATATGTGAGATATATCAGTTATACAAGATAAATAACAAAGGTTATGGGATCGCCTACTGTTTTCTTAAATTGTTTGTTTGCTTGTTGTTTATAGTCAGCAAACACGCATCCAGTTCCAGCGGGTACAGCTCGGGACGTTCGGAACAGAGCGATTCCTCCGCGGCCAGCACGCAGGGCAATGCCTCGACTCCTCTAACAACATTAGCGGTGTTCGATCAGCCCGCGACGCCCAAGAAGACTGTCACCCATCCCTCGGCCCCCTCCTCTTCAGCAGGAGGGACAAAGGAGCGAGGCACCAGCAAACTGAAGGCAAAGACCGCCTCGCCGAAACTGAGTTCTCCAAAGCTGAAGCGTCCCGTTGACGACATGAAGCCGGAAATCAAGCCGCTGGCCGTCGGGACGGGAATCCCCAAACCGACCGCTGCGGTCAAAGGCACTGCCAAAGTTGTAACCGTGAAGAAGGAAAAAGATAAACCAAGTCAAGTAGGCTAATTAGTCTAATCAAATCAAATTAAATTTTAACAGTCATATATTTTTTTACAGGCACGTGAAACGATACACAGGACTCCGGGTGACGGTAAAGATGACAGGGAAATTGCGGGCGGCACTCGGGAAGAACCGGAACCCACAACCGAGCTGACGACAAAAACTGCGAAACCCAGTCGGGACAACAACATAGCCCTGGTTTCGCCGATGCCTTCCACTGTCGACGAGAAGCTGGCAGAGGAGAAGAAAACCAGAGCAGAGGAGGACGAAGAAGATGATGTCGTCATGAACGTCCAGCCGATGATGCCGCTGCACATACCGACGCTGGTCATGAAGACGAATTACAGTTCCGACAGCGAGACTGCGTCTGGCGGGGGAGGAGGACCCGCTTCCGGCGCGGCCAATGGACTCAAGAAAATCGGAAGCGCCTACGTGGACCCGCTGGACGGATACCTGTCGGAAGGAGGCGCTTCCTTGTACGCCAGGCGGATGCATTACTTGGCGGTGACCAATAACAGGAACAAGGAGGATGACAGGTATATTCATTTGATTATTCAGTTAATTTGATGACTACCTCCATTGAGTACACAATGTGCAATTTTTGCATTGGTTCAGGCTTTACGTGAAATGAAGAAATTTGTATTTCCTGGTTTTAAAGGGTATACTTTTAGTACGTAGGAACCCGACATTCTAAAGGAAACAGTATGAAGTGATATTTTTGTATTATGTTAAGATATTGCGCTATGTTATATATTATTGGATTTTTATTTTTTTAATATTTTTTTTATTTGTAAGTTTTATTATTGTAATTATATTTTTTTAAATATTTTTTACGTTTATTTATATTTTGCTTAGATATTGTGCCGTATTACATATTATTGATTTTAGTTTACATTTAATTTGTGTAAGAAATATTGGATTGTAGTTAACTATATTAACGAGTTCAAATCACAGTAACTCAGCAGGTTATTTATACGTTATAATTTCGTAAAATCGAGATATTCAGTGTTACGGTAGTTTCCCTAGTATATTCTTAATTCAAGTCATACTCGATAAAAATACAGTTTAATTGTACTTGAATGAAAATCTTCTTTTAAGCAGCTCGCTAGAAATAGTCAATATAAAAGGAACCGATTAAATTGTATAGCTTTTAATTTATGGTAATACTCCTGTTAGTTTATTTTATAAGATAATTTTGTGTAATTAAAAATGTATCCATTGTAGTAACACTTGAGTCCGTATAGTTACTTGATAATTACTTGATAATTGCTTGATGCTTGCTTTTGTTTTCGTTTCCGAGGACGAGTTTCTAACTATTGCACGCGATAAGAGGATCACTTCTTTTTGTGAGGTTTCCCTTTTAGCCAAGCAATCCGGCGTGGCTGGAAAACATTTAGCGACTCTTAGCACCTGGTACTCAACAAATATTGATTTTCAAATACAAGAGGGGCTTCGCCATATCCAACCCTCCACCCCCCCAACCCCCTCTTAACCCCAACTCCCTCCCCTGTGAGGGGGGGGGGCAGCTGCTCTCGTTGGCGCACGCGCCTGGGACGCATTATTGATTCGATCTCGCGCAGGTCGCCCGTGTTAGAACCACCGAGGCTGAAAAGTTGAATCATTGCGAAAAGCCTGTACCGAGCAACGCCTTTAGCGTTTTAGTGTTAATCAGTTAAATTTGAATCAGCGTTTAACAGATCTCGAGGTCATTGGACGTCAAGTGAGGTCACTGACGTGCCCTGGCTTCGTTAAAAGAGTTGAGGGGAAAACAACAAGAAGAGGGATTTATGAATGTTGTGTTTTTAGTTTTGACGATTCGAGCTCCCTGTCGAGTGGCGTGTCGGATCCCTGGAACGAGCTGTACGGAGTCCAGTCCAAGGTATGTTATCGACATTCTTATTCTTAATATCTATCTACTTATCAGGATTGTTATATAGGAGACAGGTGGCTGTCAGCGTATTTGATATATTCTGTAAATTGAGTTAACAGCCATTGTTTGAATTTAGAAGGAAAGGTTCTGTGGCTGTGGTTTTGCTCCATTGTTCTCGTAATCGATATCTGGTGAATTAGACGTGAATCATGTCGGACTGTGAAGAAATCCAGTATTTTGATCAGTTGAATTTGTGCTGAATTGAATTAGTAAAAAATATTAACTCGGAAATACGATTTTGAGCATTGTCGTTGAAAGGCCAGATAATCGTAAAACTCCTGTTTGAATTAAATTAGCAATCGTCGCTTATCGTGTCGAGTTTATTGGAAAATTTCAAATTCCAAATATTTGGTTGGAATAATATAATTTTTTTAAAAAATTCGTAAGGTCAGCTGCGAATTACTTAATTGGAACTACAAAAATTGAATATAAAAACCCCTCCATTGTTAACTGAGAAGGGCTGTGTTTCACAACTATTATTGATTTTAATTTTAATTTAATGCTAATTATTTACCAAGAACGAGTCTTTTTAAAGAAAAAATAGTGTGATTCAAATTAATTTATCTGTTGTTATTTATAATACAAAAAAAAACAGATGGAGCCTAGCAGCGTTTACCCAGGATATGGAACTCCGTTACAAAGCAGACGGCATCCACCGCAGTCCATTGAAAGTTCTCCATACAAGTAATACATTTTTTTTAAAATTAAAATTGTAAATTTTAATTTGTAAAATAAGCGGATACATTTTTTTGTAAAAAATCGAAATTAATTGAAAATTTTTTTGTTAATTTTCACACCCCAATTTAGACAAATCTCCAGCTCCCAGTGGAAGAAATTCATCGAAGCCGGCCGTTTACCGTCCGCTGAACGGATCCCCACTGACCTGTGGAAGGAGAGATCGCGGGACCCGCGATTGCAGCGGTTGAATGCGTCGGAAGCTCCGCAGGAACCATCGCCGCGGGCCGTCCTGGAGAACGAGACGTCCAGGAAGACGGAGAAGAAACTCAACACTGCCCTGCTGGAGAGTAAACGGCGAACCCAAAGTATTTTTTTTTAATCATCATTGTTAGTGTTGTTTTAAAACTATGACGATCAGTCTAATTGAAAATTAATCGCAGTATGAATTTATCTGTAATTATCTTAATAATTAATCTCGTAAAATTAATTGGTGTAAAGCTATACGAAATTATTATTAAAAATATCAAGTAATGAAATCTCAATTTAGTTAATTATTATAAGTATAATCTTCTGCGAAACTGATGTAATAAAATATCAATTTGCAAAATCTCAATTAAGTTACTTCAGCGAAACATTAATTTATTTATAGTGATTAGATGTGGTGATGCAATCTGACTAAAATTTAATCGCGATATCAGCTTTTTAATTATCTTAATTAACGGTTAATCTCATCAGTTTAGTTGGCAAATAACAATGTATGATATCTTAACCGAGTTAATTACTATACATAATTTTTTGTAATTAACTTAATTATTCTTGTTTTTTAAATTTAGAAATGGTAAAATTCGATGTACTAAATTGGTGTATTTAATATTCAAATTGTTGTATTTTTTAAATTTTTTTTACAGATGAGGCGCAAAGTCCGTACGGTTCCACTGCCAAACCAACTGTAACGGACAGTCGACGACAGCAGCCGGTCAAAGGAGTGCCAACCTCGTTCGGTTATATGAAAAAAGGCTCCCATCCGGCGTCGCCTAGCGTAGAATCGAAACGGTATCGACTATAATCGCATTTTCATTAAATTCTTATTATAGTTAATCAGTTAAAATAACAGGTCTTTAGAAAAATCAAATAATTCCTCAACCTTTGACCTTTTTATTAGATCGGATTTAACCAACGGTCGCGCCACGAGCTACAAAACCGCCCAGGTGGCCTCCGTTCCCAAGCTGGACTCTGGTGGAGACTCCCAGCCGGCTGCTCGGACCGCCGGTTACCATGGCAACCCGACACAGAGTCTGGAACGTCCTAAAACCAAACTGAAAGTCAGCGGCGGCACCCAAACCGACATGGGCGAGGGGCGTGTCTTGACGGCCAGGACCACGCCCACTGCCAAGATGAACCCGCCCACCGGTAGTTACGCCTCGTACAGCGATTCTGAATACCAGAGTTCGCCGGGAATCGTCCGGTTGAACCTGTCGTCATCGTCGAGCCCCAAACCGGCGGCTATGCCGCAGAACTTTAAATCGTATTCACTGACGACGCCCCTGGCCAATCAGCTGTCGCAGAATATTAGGGAGCGACTGATGCTCAGCGGTACGCAGAGTTTACCCAAGAGTCATCTGGCGCAGTTGAAGAACGCCGCCGCCGAGGAGAAGAGGAATTACGCGGCTCACCTGTTTGCCGGAGTCAGCGATTTTGCCGGCTCCAACGGCGACATCGACCTGAATATCGACTCCAAGTACACCAAGAATAGCCCGCTGGATAAACTGAGGGACAAGGACAAGTTTATCAAGTACGTGGCCAGCAGCAGAGCCTCCACCGATGGATCCCTGAGTGATACGCCCTATACCACCTACTGGAATAAGTACGCCAACAGCAGACAGCCAGGAGGTAAATAATCAACACTTAAAATTTAAAAAAAATGGATATAATTTTAAATCTCCTTCTAATCAACCGCAGTTTTGCAAGCGATAATTTGAATAATTAATTTTGATTCCCGTAGCTGATTTGATGTCCGATCCTGAAAGTGTGGACTCGGTTCCCATGCAGGGACCCAAGGTGATGTGGCAAAACAATCCGCCCAGCCCGCGTCTGAATCGGAGCAATAGTGTCAGGTATAATTGTTTATTAATCGATTCAGTTATTCTAAATTCAAATTTACCAATGATTAATTAGTAAGTAGAATAATAATATTAGAAGGTACGGTTATGCCAGTAGTGTTTAATTATTTTTTTAAAACATTATATTTAAAGGTCTACAAAGTCGGAGAAACTGTATCCGTCAATGCTGCAGCGCAACGAGGAAGGAGAACTGGAAATGGACCCCAACACTAATAATCTCCCTGTCAGGTGAGATAATTCAAAATATTACTATAATTTTATTAATATTTTATATGCGGTATTCATAATTACTTAACCTTATTGTGAAAATTAAGTTAATCATGTAATACTGATAATGTTTTATTAGAATATGTAGTTTTAATATTATTGTGTTACCTTGTAAAGATTTTCAAACAAAATGCTCTTCTATCTATCTGTTATCTATCTGTCTATCTGCTTATCTATTTATCTATCTGTGTATGCAAATACTATCTGGATGCTCGTCTATGATATCTGTCAATAGAGCTGTGTATATATCTAAATCTGTGCTACAATATCAAGGTCCCAGGTTATTCGAGAAAATTGATTTCATGTGAAAGAAACGGTTTCATGATTGTTTTTTACACGATTCAGATACGCCAGTTCGTCACCCAGTGGACCAGGATCCGTCTCGCGCTCGTCATTAGGAAATTACAGCGCCCTTCTGTCCCTATCGCGTATGGGCTCCAAGGAAGAAGACTGTAATTATTTTACTTTTTCATTAAATATATTATGTCCGTCCCATAAATCTTTATAGACTTACTACTCTAGATTTATTTGGTATAGTGAATTATATACAACTTCACATTCATAATTTCAGTCTATCTAATAAGTTAATTAAAAAAAACTGTGCACATATGTTAATAACCACGATTTATTGTTAATTTTCCAATAATCTATTATTAATTTCAAATTGAGTTTGTTACTCTGAATTTCGATGTCAAAGGTTAGTTAGAGTTTATGAATATCTTAGACATACAATTGGACATTAAAATTTTACTAAAAAAATCAAATACATGCGTATCATATTATAATTATTATATTATAGTATATTAAAACCGTAAAGACTAAGGATATGTATTTTTTACATTATCCGTTATCATATTATTTCAGCTTATTTAATTTTGATTATGTTACCATGCGGAAGACCTTAGAAATACCACTATACGTAAAGATATTATTATTAAATAAACGAAGAATACATGCCTGTTATATTATAGGGCTATTTGATACAAGTCACAATTTTAACAGGTCACGGGTCGTCTCTGAGTCTCGTCTCGACCGCCAGCTCCCTCTACTCGACACAGGAGGAGAAGCAGGCTTCAGAGATCCGCAAATTACGCAGGGAATTGTCCGAAGCACAGGAGAAGATCAATACCCTGTCTGGTCAACTCTGCACCAACGTAAAAATCACCAGTTTGAATTTGTACTTTCCCGTATTTTCTCAACTTTTTTTTCGAAATTATCATTATAGGCGCACGTGGTAGCGGCGTTCGAACAGTCCCTCTCCAGCATGACGAGCAGGCTTCAGACCCTAACCATTACGGCCGAGCAGAAGGTTAATCTTTTTTTAAATTTTTTTTGGGCCAAGGCAATTGACCATTTGAGATGATTTTGTTGATTTATTTCCATAGGAGAGTGAACTGCATGAACTGCGGCAAATCATGGACCGCCTTCGCAGTCAGGGGATAGAGGCTGGACTGGTGACAAATACGAGCCTGTCGGCAGGAGGAGCGGGTGCAGCGCAGGGCGGTAGTAGCAGCAGCAATCAGCCTGCGGGAGCCATTGTACGCCAGTTGTCAAGTGATTCGGTTTCTAGCATGGCTTCGCAGATGAGTTCAGCCTCTTCTCCCTCGGCCTCACAAGCACCGCCTCCTTCACCCTCACCGTCACCCTCGCCCTCTATGAAGAAGAAGTCATGGGTACGGTTTTTTATGCCTTTTCTAATTTTGCATTTTAGTTTCTCTTTAAACTTTATTTTGATGTTTGTTTATTTACTTTTTTGTTTCATTCTTGATCTGCACAATTCTATACGTATCTTGGGTTTGCTTAGCTTTTTATCATTTCCAGCCTTTCTAGATGTAGGAGGTGGATGGATACATAGGTGATAGGTAGTTGGTGTAGATAGATAGAGGAATAGATAGATAGATTGATAGATAGATAGATAGGAAGGTAGACAGATGGATAGAACGGTAGATAGGTAGATGGTAAGGTAGATAAATGGATAGATAGATAGATAGAAATAGTACTACCCTCACCGAGGAATAGTTTGTCTCCATTGCTTACTTTTCTGCACCACAGTACAATACTTACGTAGCTATAGTTCAGTTTTAGTGTTCGCGATTTTAAACTCTCTCGCAGTAGGTAGTTTTAGGTAACCTGGCTTTGTCTGCCGTACTTTAGATCCAATTTAAATAATGTTCAGTGAATGAATTGTCTTTGTTATTTACTATGCGTGTTTGTGAGTAGCAATCGAATGAAGATTATTTGAAAATTATTCATTAGCTGGGAAAATTGCAATTGAAAAGAGGGCGAAATGTCGAGTCGACTCATATTCGTCACGTGGGTACGCAGTTGAGTCGAACGCCATTGAAAAGAGCGTCAAAAGTTGAGTCGACTCATGTACGACACGTGAGTACGTAGTTAAGTCGACCGCAGTTGGAAAGAGCGTCAAAAATTGAGTCGACTCATGTACGAGACGTCGGTAATGAGTTGAGTCGGTCGCAGTTGAAAAGAGCGTCAAAAGTTGAGTCGACTCGTATACGACAAGTGGGTACGCAGTTGAGTCGAGCGCCATTGAAAAGAGCGTCGAAAGTTGAGTCGACACATGTGACTCATAAGTACGCATTTGATTGGTCCACAGTTGAAAAGAGCGCGACAAGTCGAACCGTCTCATATGTGACTCATAAGTACGCATAGGACTGGTACGCAGTTGAAAAGGGCGCGAAACGTCGGATCGACTCATGTGCGTCACATGGCGGGGCGAGATGGTGGGGCGAGTTGGTGGGGGCGAGTTGGTGAGGGCGAGTTGGTGGGGGCGAGAGTTGGTGGGGGCGAGTTGGCAAGGGCGAATTGGTGAGGGCGAGTTGGCAAGGGCGAGTTAGTGAGGGCGAGATGGCGGGTTGACTCGCCCGCAGTGGAAAAGAGGGCGAAGCATGCCCGGACTTGTTTGGCCCCCATGTTCAGAGATAGGACAACGATTTAACATAGAAATAGATAGGGAATTTGGAAAACCGGTCGGGAGAAAAACGGGGGGAAAAAAAGAAAAAAAACATGAAGTGGAAAAAAGTGAACAATATGTCTCCATGCTGTTAAGCAATGGAGACAAAAATAGACAAATAGTTGGATAGAAGATAGATAGGTAGACAGCTAGTAAGGTAAATACATAGAAATATAGATGGGTATGTAGATAGATAGATAGGTAGATAGACAGATAGATCGATAGATAGATAGAAAGATAGCTGGCAAGGTAGATAGATGGATAAAGAGATAGATAGACAGACAAATAGCTTTCTTGAGCCCATCACACGACTCTAGTTAATTTAAAAAATATATATTTTTACGGAATCACATCGAAAGTCATATCAGTTTGTCATATTCCCTTAATGCTAGGTTTAGCTGTTTCGTTTCAGAATGTATTTGTCCTCCTTCATGTTTGCCGTCACCGCGGTCCTAATGTTTCTGTGTTTAGAAGATAAACTTTTGGGTTAATTAGTTGTTTGTTTAGGTCCGTTACCTTCTTTGTTGTCAGTCCTGGTTCGTTTTAACGATGTGTATGTGTGTTTTGCGTGTTTGAATTGTATATGGTTTCTTCTCCTGTTAAAATGGTTCGTTTGTCGGTTCGGTATCTCTATTTATCCTATCCGTTTGTTTGGGTTTCACGATTGGTTCAGGTTCATCATTGCCCAGTGTCATGCTGATTGGTCTCTTAACCTGTTAATATTTGTTTGTTAAGTGGTATTTTACTGTCAATTTACTGACAATTTGTTGATGTGTGATTGAATTTTGTTTGATTTTTTTTATATATTTGAATTTTGGCAGTTACGCAGTTCGTTCAGCAAGGCCTTTTCGAGGACCAAGAGAGGACCGCGCGGCGCCGGGTCGGATTCCGAGGACTCTTCGTCCGGCACGGCTCACTGGTCGGCGCCCTCATCTCCGCTGCTGGCGGCTCATCACAATCATCACAACACCAGCCAGCCGGAAGAACCCACTCCGCCGACGCCGGAAGTGGTCGAGAATCTCAAGAAGCAACTCAGGGAGAAGGACATGGTTCTGACGGACATTCGCCTGGAGGCGCTGTCTTCTGCACATCAGCTGGAGGCTTTGAAGGAAACCGTGTCCCGGATGAAGGTTTTTTTTTTTAAATCTGAATATATTAATCGACTTAAAGTAATTGCGATTGAAACTTATGCTTTCAAATATATGTTTCCGCAATGTTTTCATTTTAATTATGTTTTAAGTTTATTTTGTTTAGTTGCTTTCATATTCTGTAAATATTCTCATTTTGTGTATAATTCTATATTTTATATGACTGAATATTTTCTCTATTTTTTAGAACGAGATGATGAATCTGAGACACGACAACGAACGGCTCCAGCGCATCGTCACTGAACAGTCGGAAGGGTCCGCTCAGTCATCCGCACAAAACTCGATCGACAGAAGATTAACCGGCAAGGCTAATGTCTCTGACTCCTGTCCACTTACCAGCGGTATTAATCATCCTTTATTTTGAATGTTAATATTTGTCTGTATATAATAATCTTTATTAAATAAATCTGTAAATTTAATTAGTCTATTCATTTGTAGTTTTTCCAACTGTATCTTGTAATTTTGGTCATATTGTAATTAAATTTTCGCGTACTTCTAATTTATCCACTTTTATTATATTACATTATGTTATGTCTTCTGTGATCCTTCTTCTCTCTCGATAGATAGATTTTTGTAAATTAAAAATGATGTTAATTTTTTTTCATTGGCAGATTTACTGTTGGGCCTGACCATTGAGAAGGAGAGTAAGGTCATCTCGCTGGTTTTACACGCCGTCGATTCCGAGAGTTTGTCGCCTGTCACCGAAATCGACTCGAAGTTGTCGAGCTGGTCCATTGGCTACGTCGGCGTCAGCGGTAAGACCCGCTGGGAGAACCTGGACGAGTGCATCAAGTCCATTTTCAACGAGTACCTGGCGCACATTGATCCCAGAACCAAACTGGGGTTGGACGAAACTGCCATTTGGTGTTACCGGGTCGGCGAGGTGTCGCGCGTCTTTCTCGAGTACGACAATCTCAACGTGCCGGAATTGCTGCCGTGCGGCTACCTGGTCGGCGATTGCAACCAGATTCACCTGTATTTGAAGTCGGCCCGAAACAGCGCCAGTCTGGCCGCTTTGAGTATCGATACGTTGATACCTTTGCCTGTTCTCAATCGGTAATTAATTTAATTCACTTAGTATTTACTAATTTTATCATCAGTTTGTCAGTTGTATGTTTTGGCAATATTTTAAATCATGAATTGAAGTTTAAAATTGAGTTGAGTTATAGTGTCGAATTGATGACTAACCAAAAACCTGTTGTTGTTTTTTCTGCAGCTACGTTTCACTGCTCATGGAGAACCGTCGAATGATTCTGTGCGGCCCAACTGGCACTGGGAAATCCCACTTGGCTAAGAAACTAGCCGAGTTTCTCCTAGCTAAAGCCAAGAAAACCCCAGACTGCATTGTTACGTTCCGGTGAGTTGAATCTTGTTAGGTGGATAGGTAGTTAGATAGACAGGTGGACGCGTGGATGGATGAATGATTAATAGATAGATGGTCAGAGAGATAGATAGATAGACGGATAGAATAGATAAGTAAAAATACAGATAGATGGGTAGATAGAATTATAAGTCGACCAATAGATAGATAGATGGGTATGTAGATAGATAGAATAGTTGGATAGGTAAATAGTTGAATACGATAGGTAAATAGACCGACAGATAGATCCGTAGATAGGATATCAAATAGACGTATGGATAGATGAACACATAGATACATTAGATACGTACACAGAAGTTCATTGCTACCAGACTATGGGTTCCCCCGAGCCTTTTAGCACTTTAGCCAAATAAAGTTGTAATTTACATACCTGCAACTAATGCTTTAACTGTACTTTGCTCTCAAGAAACTTCAAGATAACCAACCACATTTACTGGCCCCCTAACGGTTCTCAAAGTCGAATACCTGCCTAGTCGTATAAATCAAGAAGAAAAAAACCTTGGCGTGTCTAAGGTGTGGCCTGCCCTGTAGGCAACCTCACGGCTATCTTTACCTAGCTTAAGAAATCTCAGTCTACCTTACTGATCATCGGGGGTGTAGCTCAAATGGTAGAGCGCTCGCTTAGCATGCGAGAGGCACGGGGATCGATACCCCGCATCTCCATTTTTTTTTTTTTTATTTGTTCTATTCTTACATAAACTGGTTCGCTAAATAAAATTCACATTATAGTAACTTCATTAATAATTTTATTTAATCAATCGGGCAAAGCAACTCAAACGGCAATGAACCCAAATATCAGTACATTTAATTATCCGCATGAAATTAAAGTTCACTATCATCGATGGTTTAAATCGTCTATGTAATTACAACAACTTTAAAACAATTATTTTACAGGGTTGACGCTGCCACCTGCAAAGAGGTACGTCACTATCTCAGTCACCTAATCGAGATGACTTCCTCACCGACGGGACCGGTCGGCGATCTGCCCGAAGTGATTATCCTCGAAGACCTCCACCTGGCGCCGTCCTTGAGCGACGTTTTCGCCCCCTTGGCCCAAGCGGACCAGAATAAATCCACTGCCACTTACCCATTCATCATCGGAACTACGGGACCGATGACCACTTCGGCCACCAACCTGCAGCTGCAGTACAATTTCCGATGGGTTCTCTTGGCCAATCACTTGGAGCCCGTGCAAGGGCTGCTGAGCCGCTGCCTGCGCAGGAGACTCGTCGACAAGGAGCTGAAATCGAGGGCTCGCGACCAGGAACTGCATCGGATCACCGAGTGGATCCCCAAGTGCTGGATGCAGCTCAATAAATTCCTCGAGTCGCATAACTCGGCCGACGTTACTATTGGTAAACTAATATATTACCTATAAATTATATTCACTCATTATTTTTTAACGTTACAGGCCCTCGTTGGTTTTTCTCGGTCCCTTGCGACGCCACCTGCTCGCAGGTTTGGTTCACCGACCTGTGGAATTACACCCTGGGTCCCTACCTGCTCCACGCAGCCCGCGAAGGTCTCCAGGTAGTTAAAAAACGAACAGATTTATTAAAATTTTCTTACAATGGTTTATGAATTAAATATAATGTACTTAAGTTTAAAATCTATAAACATTAATGGAGTTTTTATTGTTATTTTTTTAGTTGTATGGTAAACGAGCGGCGTGGGAAGATCCCGCCCAGTGGGTCACGTCGACGTATCCCTGGAATTCTGCTTATGCAGCAGCCGATGCTCTAATGAGGTGCACGCCCCGTCCTGTTGCCTTGTTACGTTAATTTCCGTCCGTTGGATTTTTTTAATGTTAAACTAATATATTAAATTGAATTATGTGTTATGTTATTAAAATCATTGTGAACTGAATAAGTAATTTTAAGCTTAACCTTTATCATAGATGGGTTTATTTCTCGAATCAGATTACCAGTAATGGCTTATTGCTCTTATTTGATTAAAATTGCACTTAAATTAAGATTGAATGGTTATTGTTGTGATCCATTTTGAAGGTTAAGACCTGAAGACGTTGGCTACGACACAGCGACGAGACCTCGATCCCTCAATCGTCCAGAACCGGAAAATGATCCTCTGGTAATTTGATTGGATTCAGACCAGTCTTGTTGTCAAAGTTAAAATAACGGGACACTCTTAAATTTAGTTTTATAAGATTGATATCTAATTAATTTGATTATTTATTTAAAAAGTAAGAATGCACGTCAATGAGCCATCTCTAGTAATTTAGTGTAATAAATTATAATCACACTTGAAATTAAAGTTAACGTGTACTGATTTATTTTACAGCTAAACATGCTAGCCAAGCTGCAAGAAGCCGTCGGTCTTCCCAGTCCCGTGGAGAACTCGGAACACAGTTGCGAATCTCAGAACGACACTTCTGAAACTGCCACTCACGAGGCTTAACCATTTCGTTCTCTGTATTTTTTTAAAAATTATTTTTGGCCGGCTTTTTTTTTAAATATAAAAATAATTTATTTTAGTACGGAGCAATCGATAGAATTTTACCAAAGATGTAATCTGTATTTTTCCTTCAACACGCGCGCGTGCAATTGTTTAATTAATTTATTTTTTTTTAAATCTCGGAAAGTGTGGGCTGTACATGTTGGCCTTTTAAATCTCATTGTCCATCTTTTTTATATGTATAAAATCCTTATCGTCTATTGGACCTTCTAAAGGCTACCTCTTCTTTTTCTATCACTGTGCAAAAGGTTTTTTCTGAGTAGCATTTTCTCGTACAACAAAAAAATTAAAAATAATAAAGCGCTTTAAATTTTCAATTCATATTTGACTTTTTTTTCCCCCCGCCAGTGTAAACCTCGAAGTTGCTGAGTTTCTACAGGAAGCCAGAATTGATGAAGGACTGCTTAATGAGCAGCTGATCGCTATCGGCCAGTTTGAGCAGCGGAGCTCGAGTGGGACCGCCGTAAAAGCCGAACCATTCCATGGCGGCCTTGAGTCCTGGAACTCCAAAACGGCGCGTAACCTACAATGTTTACAAATAGAAAATTGCGTCATCGATATTGGAACGATCGATTATTTTAGCTCGCACATTCGATTGAATCCGATAATCGATATCGTATTATCGATTACCGAAAATATCGATTACACAAACTTTTCTATATTCGAGCTTTTAGCTGAAACTGAACGATCGATTACTTTAGCTCGTACATCGATACCGAATCCGATAATCGATATCGTATTATCGATTATCGAAAATATCGATTACATAAACTTTTCTATATTGGAGGTTTTAGCTGAAATTGAATGATCGATTACTTAAGCTCGCACATCGATACAGAATCCGATAACCGATATCGTATTATCGATTATCGAAAATATCGATTACATAAACTTTTCTATATTGGAGCTTTTAGCTGAAATTGAATGATCGATTACTTAAGCTTGTACATCGATATAGAATCCGATAACCGATATCGTATTATCGATTATCGAAAATATCGATTACTTAAACTTTATACTGGAGCTTTTAGCTTTAATTGAATGATTGTTTACTTTAGCTCGTACATCGATACTGAATCCGATAATCGATATCGTATTATCGATTACCGAAAATATCGATTACCTAAACTTCTACATTGGAGCTTTTAGCTGAAATTGAATGATCGTTTACTTTAGCTCGTACACCGATACTGAATCCGATAATCGATATCGTATTATCGATTATTGAAAATATCGATTACTTAACCTTTATACTGGAGCTTTTAGCTGAAATTGAATTAACATTTTACATTATCTTCACGGAATTTGAAACTGTTACCATTGCGTTGGGTAGAATGAGACGGTGCTGCAGGTCGACGACTTGTTGGCCGAGATTGCCGTTGCTGGCGTGAAAGAGAGAGTGCAGATCGCAGACCTCTTTGCCCAGGACATTAGCGAGGGCGCAGACACCTCCGACGCAGCCTTTGAAAAAAAAAAGTTAGCAAACAATTTATCAGAATAGTCTTATATTGACATTAGTTACTTAAAATGACTTGATTACTTTTTTAATAATGCGGTAATAAGTGCACAAAATTGACTGTGCAGAAGATAAATATTATCATGTTTCATAAACTTGTTAAATCATCACATAATGTATGCTGTTTATTTCAATTATATTAATTATATACTATAGTTAATTAAATATTTATTTATTAACTAAGCAGTAGTATGTGTTGTGTATACCAACTGGATAGTAAGTATTAACGGTTAATCTGCTGATTATATGAGTGCCAAATGGCGGCTTCCTAACCGACAGTATACGCCGGTAGTAAGAATCCAGCAGATCCGGCCAGCACTTGGAAATTCCTCCCTTTGGTTTCATTGATGATGCGTCCTATTTTGGCCACGTCTCCGCCGCTGTCTTTCAACCCGATGATATTTGGATGTTCCGACAAGATTCGCACTGCGTCGGGGCTCAAATCGACTCCGGTGTTGGCGGGCACACTGTAGAGGATCACCGGAACGGGGCAGTTGTCTGCAACCGCACGGAAATGGGCTATCATAGCTGCATCCTTCAGAGTTAATATCGAGTTAATCGCACTTTGATTGAATTCAATTAATTTTAACATTTTGTTGCATGGTTATAGAAAATATTGAAACGCATCTATCTCATCTACCTAACTATCTATCTGTCCATCCATCCATCCATCAATCTACCCACATCTCTATCCAACTATTTATCTACAGAACTATCTGTTTACCATCTATCCTATCAAACCGTTTGCTAACTAACTGATTGTTGAAATGTAAAGTTATCCTCGTACATTCATCTGTCCTTTGTAGTAACACGGCGTCACCACGAGGACTGCGTCGGCACCGGCTTCGGCCATCTGCTGGGACAGTCGAATCGTTGCTCGAGTAGCTGCCAGTCGCAATTGAACACGAAGAACAAACCACGTGTTATACTGAATTTTTTCATCAAGGTATACGTTATCTCACATTCGCAGCCAGATCCCGCCAACAGGAGTTTGGAGCTATTTCGGCCAATCACCTGCCTGACTTGGCGAACGACCTCCACCCGTTCCTGGTCGCTGAGGTAGGCGTACTCTCCGTTAGACCCCTGGACGACGTAACCTGCAACCGAACATCAGTATTTGTAAATGTATCTCTGAATGGCAAAACGAACCTTTAAACGGAGATTGCTCCCATTTCTCGAGGTTTCTGGAGAGCTCGCCAAAAGCAATGTTCTCGTCAGCGGTGAAGGGCGTCGGAATGGGTGGAAAGATTCCCGTTAGATCTATGTCCACAAAGAAGTATTAATTTCAATTCTAACATCATGAACGCGAGTACGGAACCCATCGTTTTCTGCATGGCAAAGTTTCTGGTCGAGAGGACCTGCCGCACACAACGACCAGCCAACGTCAGAGGGTGTACTGCTTTACAGATGTACATCGCTTACGTTACAACCTGCCGGAAAAAAACATAAATAACAATAAGTATAATGACTGACAAAACACCCATATGGATGACCATAATCCAGGGATCATTAAGCTAATTCATTATACCGATACATATGTTGTTGCTCGGACGTAGCAAGCGCAACACATGTTATAATCAAAAACGGTCTGAACCGTTATTATTGGAATCATCAAACGTACATTATTATTACATCATTATATTATAATTATAGCTGAACCCAAAACGTACACACTCTGGATAGCTAATAATAAACCGGTTTTTAGATCGTAAAAAAGGAACTTGGAATAAAAGGACATGGGACGAAATAGTAAATCGGATTGGATATTTTTAATTAAAAAAAAAACTTGATAACCTTGAACTTTTTTTTATTATTATATTGACTGTCTATGTCGTAGCACGTACGGATTTTATATTAATAAGACGGATGTGTCGATGAATTTATGACAACAATAAACAACAAACGCGTGGATACAATTGCGGCGTTGCCAGTTTTCTATAAACTTGATTTCAAATATATTGAACAGGGAAAAACGTTGATTTTCAAGATTCATGAGATAAAACTGTTTAGTTAATTAAGTTAAATAAAGTTCTACATTCTTATATTCATGCCTGCTTTTTTAAAATATAAGATTAAATTAAAAGTGCGCAACGAAAGTGTGTTTCGTACTTGATTACCAGTATTATTTATGATTCAGTTAATTAAATGAATATATGTTACATATATTTTAATTCTTTGCACTGTTATTGTACGGAAACAGGTGATTCAGATGAAGAGCAGAGTTGGCTTAATCCAGTTAATGATTATTGCATGAGGAAGCAGTCCTAACACTACCAATGCGCCAATCAATGGAAGCCTTATTAATCTTTAATGCGGGAAATTTGATGAATCATTCGAAATGCAATGACCTTTGACCCTTGTAAAACTGAATAGCGTTACTAGACTAATTGCGTTAAGAAATTTAGAAGTGTAGATTAACTAATATAAGAGATTTGCGAGAATATACGATTTTTATTTTTATTATATCCGGTTTATTTCACTTAATTTTAACCTAGAACAGATACATTTAAACAACAACTTGTCTAATTATGTTCACTATTTGGCTATTATTGACTTATTATTGTGTCAATTACTAATTCTGGATTATTGTAGTACGTTTAAACTGAAGATGAAGTACGGAAATTGGTTTGAAGTATTAGGCAGATTTGAATTTGGCGCTCAAATGTTGCCACGTTAATCAATAGATGCCGCAACCAATAGCTTCGCACCACGCCGGGTCTCATGTCATTCTTCTAGCAACTGTCAAACCGGCAGTTACTCCAAATTTCTTTCTCCTTGTAAATTAACTGTTTCCTTTGAGATTGTAACAGTTTTAAAAAATTTATATTTCTGCCGGGTACTTACACCTTTTGGGTTGAAACGATGAGACTCCCGTGCCTCGGTCTGGTCGCGTTAACCACAGTGTTCGCTGTGCTCGGGGAAAGCTCTGGAGCTGAAGAATCCGGCAGTGTACGTTCTAAATTGCTGTTAACTTAAATTACTTTAAAAAATCATAGACCCCGTTGTTCTGAAACAGGCGGGTAAAGTAGACGACGTCCCGTACAGGAGTCCATCTCCGAGCGGACCTGTTTACTTTGCGGAGCACTTCGACGATGTCAATGACTTTGACGCCCGCTGGGTGCGATCTCAAGCCAAGAAGGAAGGCATAGACGAGGACATTGCCAAATATGACGGTAACACGAGAACAAGGACATTGTTAGGATTATAGCATAACATTTTTCTAAAACTGTTGCAGGAAAATGGGCAGTTGAATCCGCGATGAAGGACGCTCTCAGAGACGACCGCGGTCTGGTGCTCAAGTCCAAAGCTAAACACGCCGCCATTTCTGCTTTCCTGGACCGCCCGTTCCATTTCACCAGCAAGCCGCTCGTCGTCCAGTACGACGTGACGCTGCAGGAGGGACAGGACTGCGGTGGTGCCTACATCAAGCTCCTGACACACGAGACGGGCGCCAGACTGTCGCAGTTCACTGATAAGACGCCGTACACGATCATGTTTGGACCGGACAAGTGCGGAAACGATCACAAGGTAATATATACCTTACTTTACAAATAGTTCAATGTTAATTTAGTTGCAATTGTTATCCTGCAAATACTCCCGCATTTGTAAATTTCCAATTGTCTTCCCTTCTCTGTGTAGTTGCACTTCATCTTCCAACACAAAAACCCTAAAAACGGGACCATCACCGAGAAGCACGCCAAGAAAGCAGACGGCAAGCTCGACGACTACTTCAAGGACCGCAAACCTCACCTCTACACGCTAGTCGTCAACCCGGACAACACGTACGAGATCAGTGTCGACTACAAGGTCGTCAACCACGGGACGCTGCTGGACGACTTCAGCCCGCCGGTGAATCCTCCATCAGAAATTGACGACCCCGAGGACCGCAAACCTGAAGACTGGGACGAGCGGGAAAAGATTCCCGACCCCGATGCCGTCAAACCCGACGACTGGGACGAAGACGAACCAGAGAAGATCCCCGACCCGGCCGCCAAGAAACCCGCGGGGTGGCTCGACGATGAACCCGAGACCGTCCCCGACCCGACTGCCGAGAAACCGGAAGACTGGTTATTAAGAAATAGATCTAACTTGTTCTAAATTAAAATGACATAAAATGATGTATGCTAACTTAATAAAGTAATTTGGATATTAAACATAATACAAGTGTAGTTTAAGTATAACGTCATACTTCCACATAAACATAACGCTGTCTATTTTCGCAGGGATGAAGACATGGACGGAACATGGGAGGCCCCGCAGATCAACAACCCGGCCTGCGAGTCAGCCACTGGCTGCGGTACCTGGAAAGCCCCGCTAATCGACAATCCTAGGTTCAAAGGAAAGTGGCGCCCACCGATGATCGATAACCCCAATTACCGGGGCAAGTGGCGTCCCAAGCGCATCCCGAATCCCGACTTCTTCGAGGACAGGAATCCGTTTAAAATGTCGCCCATCGTAAGTTCAAAACCAAAGTTTTTCTTGTTCGTAGTTAACGTGAATCGAAATAAATTTTAATTTAATATGTATCGTAATGAAATTATTTTGATGTAATTAATTAATTAATTAATAACGATGTTTCTTATTTTTTTAAAATGAAATATTTACAGGGAGCTGTTGGTCTCGAGTTGTGGTCGATGAGCGACAACATCCTCTTCGATAACATCATCATCACCGACGACAAGGGAGTCGCCGATGCCTGGGCTGCAGAGACGTTCGATCTCAAGCGAACAGTTGTCGACGCCGATCAGGTATTTTTTTACACGAATATCATCAAGGACTTAAATTGTAATTAAAAGTCAAAACGTAGTTAAATAAAATAGATATAAGAATTGCAACTGGAATTTTGAATTGAATTTTACGTAAGTTAAAATGAAATAAATAAACAAGTTGGAAAGTAACAGGATTAAACAAGTAAAAATTGCTTTTCAATTTTACTGAAGTACTAAATTATAATTAATATCAGTTAATGTAAACTAATTACTACGACAGATTAAGCTATACTTAGAGAGTTAACAATTTGTAATTTTGAAGGTGGGTCTAGGGCAAGTGAAGCTGCCCGCTCATTGGGTGCAGCGTTGGAGGCGCTGGGCCAATAACAGTCAGTGGGCGTGGCCCGTCTATGGGGTTACAGCCTTCAGCCCCGCCTTTTGTTTCCTGGTCTATCTGTGCGTGTGGGCGTACCGAGATCCTCAAAAGGTTCTGTCTAACTAACCATCTTGTATTGCTTTCCACCCCTGTGTAGGGTAGCCTAGTTGAGCGCGTCATCAGGTACACCAATAAGAACCCGTGGCTCTGGGGCGTCTATGTAGTTGTCGTTGCGTTGCCAATCGTATTGCTCTTTTCGTATCTTTGCAGCAGTTCTCAGGTACCTCTTTCAATTCCTAATCTTAAATTCAACTCTATTAAAATTACATCATTATAATTAACTAGGATAAGAGAGCTAAAAAGGACGACGCCATCACCGAGGACGATAAAGAGCCGCTGTTGGAAGAAGACGAAGAAGAAGAGAACCTTGTTGAAAGGGAAGGAGAAGCTGAAGAAGACGACGACGAGGAAGATAAGGAGGTGGAAGAGACTGAAGAGGTGCAAGAAGAATCTCCAGTGCCAGAAAAGCAATCTCCTCGACGTCGTCGCACTCGCAAAGAGTAGTTCATTCTCAAATTTTCAAAAGATAGAGAAACAGGAGTGCTTTTTGAATAAAATAATGATGTGTCGTGTTTTGTGTTAGTTGTGCTTAATAAATACCAGGATTCTGTTTTTACGTTAGCCAGTAAGAATTTGTATTTTCTCATGTATGGTATTCTAGCAATGATATAAATAGTTAAATCAAGATTCCTCGTTGCATCAGATGGGTCGAAGCTTCGTGCAGCTCGGCGAGCAGCGGGGGAAAACGACCTGCGTAGTCAACGAAGTAAATTAGCCAGTTACTTTATAATTTTAACAATTAAGATATTTAGGTAGAGAGTTAAATGTCAATGCCGACAGGATCTGCGTGACTCCACATTTGCAGAAGCCCCAGGTTTTAAGACACTTTGTCATGTCACCCGAGCCCTCGAGAGCGTGGAAGCCAAACGAGTCTTCCCGCTAACTAAGATGGCTCGGGTTTTACTTTCAAATATCGTAACTTACACGACGAAAACGGTAAGCCTCACTTGCTGCATAGGAATCCTGTCTCATGCTGACGGGTCGAAGCTTTGTGCAGCTCGGCGAGCAGCGGGGGAAAACGACCTGCGTAGTCAACGAAGTAAATTAGCCAGTTACTTTATAATTTTAACAATAAAGATGTTTAGGTAGAGAGTTAAATGTCAGTGCCGACAGGATCTGCGTGACTCCACAATTGCAGAAGCCCCAGGTTTTAAGACACTTTGTCATATTACCCGAGCCTCGAGAGCGTGGAAGCCAAACATGTCTTCCCGCTAACTGAGATGGATCAGGTTTTACTTTCAAATATTGTATGCTTCAACGACGAGAACGGTAAGCCTCACCTGCTACATAGGAGTGCTGTCTCGTGCCGGACAGGATTTCAGCGGGTACATCATCTAACAAACCTTAAAAAGAATAAGTTTTTAATGTTAACCATCAACGTTTCTTGGTTATTTACTTTAAGCAGTTAGGATACGAAAATGTCTGGCCATGTTGGAACCACCTGGCTTGAATCGTCCAAGCAGTCCTTTAGTGGCAAGGTTCACTGTGCCTGGTGGAGTGCGCCCCGTGAATGTGTTCGCGGGGCAATTTGCACCAGGGTTGCCTCACAACGTACAGCTTTACAGATCCATCTATTCCTGCTTACCTCGTCCATGCTTTGAGAGATGCGTTTTTCCAGATGATGGTGTGAACGGGATCTTTCCAACCGTTACACAGAAAGGAAGTGACATTCATCAGGACGCAACATTACAAAGGTATCTCGTGCTCGAATTTGAAGCCATCCTGCGAAAGCAATACAAAAGTAAATTAACACATAATAGGCTTTGAAACCTAATCTTAACCAAACGATTATTATCTTCGAAATTCTGTCAATTTTTTTTTTGAAGGCGAACTACTTTCCTAACTTAATTTTATAAATCCGACGAAACAGTTCAGATTAAACACGTTGGATAGGAATTTACATAAAATGCATTTAAGAAGAAGCGGATGCTACCGGATAAAGTATTTACTTTTCAAAGTTGAACGACTCGCGGGAGACGAAGAGGGCAACGGTCTTTGCCCTGGAAGATTCCAACAGTGAAAGAATTACTGGTAGTCGACAACACGTGCATATATGAAAACTGGGAGCTCAAGCTTGAAATACGATGTTGCCAGATTGAAATTAACTCTACAGTTTAAATATAAACAACTTTTATGCTTCTGATACTAAATTAGTAATATGTAATATTAATCAATATGAAAAGTATTATAATTTAAAATTAGCATTGCTGCTAGATTTATTATCAGTATAGTGTAATTTACCGTAAATTCTGCACGAATGAATGTTTAAGTGAGCCAGGTTGGCCCGGCGGTAGTGACCCTGCCGTTTGACCGAGGAGTCCAGGGTTCGATTCCCAACGAAGGTGGGGCAATCAAGGGACTCGGACTCGGGAAGTTAAGTAAAGAAATGTTAAGTAAAAATACACGGTCAAAATTATTATTAATATAGAATGTTTAAGTTAATGAAAAAGTTCAGATCTAACGATAATGATACTTGTGAAGCGCTTTAGTTGATGGCTTCTTTCACAAGAACTACTATTTGTTGCAAACTGTGGTTACGAATTCAACATTTTCCTCTTGTATCGTAGGTTTGTACATACTGGATTTCTTCACTTAAACAAACATACTTACTAGGTACTCATAACATGAACAAGAGTATATGGTATATGTTTGATCTATTTGATATATCATAGATATTCTCATTTAAGTTAAGTAAACGTTATTGCTAACAAAGCGAATTGTGTCATAACTCAGCAGGTGGCTCGCACGACGACACGTCTGCTACTGCTTGATTCTGCAATAACCCAGCATGGAACTTTAACATGGAAGTTAACATGATGAAAAGATGGAACATGGTAACCCTTTATGCTTTTAACCACTTCCTCCTCGTTCTAAAAGTAAGTCAGAGAATCAAAGCCCCGATTCTACAAACAAGTGATGGAACAATGCGCGGTTTTACCATACAAATAAATGATTTTAAGTATCACACAGTTTTAACTTTAAGTTTAAGATTTCAGTTAGCCTGTGTTAACAGTTTGAAAGCATCACATATATATCTACTCATACTAAAAGTAAACAATAATCAATTTAACACTTTGTGGATAGTATAACCCTTCGACATCCTTAACATTTATGCAGTCAGATACACTTACTGAAGTTTATCTACATGCGATGTATACAAAACGTTGAGTTAATTTACTATATAACGTATGTACTGATAGTTACACCGACAGATCGGCAGCACGATTACGGTAGAAAATACGATTTTTTAAGTTAATTCAATCCAATCAATCAAATCCAAGAGCAAGTCAATTAAACATAACTACGCCATACTTTGTAAACACTGAGTTGGTTTATTGTCAAAAGATAGATAGCTAGACAGATAGACAGGCAGCAAGATTACGATTCCTGTTTATCAAATTCTAGCGATACGGTACAGAATATAAACTAAATTCAGCAAGTCATTTGAACGATCCAATTGCGTTATAAAAAGCATGCAGTCAAAGCAATTTCTCTGATGTAATTCAGTCTGTATAATGAAGATTGATGAACGTCTTCATCTCAAGGGCTAGAGGCTATCGTCTTCGTGGCCCTGCACGGTCTTTCAGAGGCGGTTTCAACCCTCTCCAGTGTATCCCTGATGCGCTGCTCCATGTGATGAATCTGTTGACGATTGTCTCGCACTCGGCTTTTCAGTTCAGCTACTTGGGCCTCTCTTTCGGCGAGGAGTTGAGCTAAACGGTCCTTGTACGTGGAGAGAGATTGGAGATCGGCGGGGAGCATGTCCAGTTCGGGATTGCCTGAAGGTCGCCTAAATTACACCGAAGCAAATTAGTATAGTTCACTATGTATTCGTTAGGATGTTTGATGGGATGAAGTTTAAATTACATTAATTACATGAACAGTGATACCGAGATGTCAGTGTGTGTACTTTGAACTTACTTCAGATGATTTACAGTTAATTAGTATTATGGTACTCAGTCTTTACTGTATTATCTAGTTGATTACCTTGTAATAAACACTAATTACAATTATGATAAAACACAGAAAAATCAGCACCTACACATCTTATTATTAACTATTCAGATCAAGAATGGTATCACAATAAAAGTGAATGTTTATTCAAGATTAATATAATATTTAATCTTAGTTAGTATTGTAATACTTAGTCAGTAGTCACGTGATTAATACTTCATAATAACCTATGAAATGTATTATTCTAATATGGATTAAGGTAAGTTAAAAGATAGCCACGATAATTATTTATCAAGTTATTATCATGATCGAAATTAGCACCTACACATTCTATTTTAAATTCGATATTAAAATGCTAATCGCCTGAAGGCCACCTAAATTACAAATAATTTACAAGCTTTTCCTTAATTTAATTACAAAATTCTTTAACAGGATACTAGAAAATTGGGTAATATTCAGTTTAACTAAAGGACTTTAACCATTTTGGTATAATCTAATTACCGAAATTAATATTACTTAAATCAACAGCTATTAATTTTATTATTAATCTGTTTGAAGACGGAAGTAAGGGCTACTGAGATGATACCAAGCTTGTCCGTCGTCCTGATACTGTTCTTGCTCGCGTTCCAGTTTATCGAGCAGGTCGAGCTTCTCCTTCAGTTTCAGGTCCTTGAGCAGTTCGTCCAAGTTGTCCTGTATAACAATGCGGGCCTTCTTAATCATTGTCTGATGTAGCGATCGGATGTTCTTCTCCATTTGACGGTACAGCTCGGGATGACATTCCGACCATAACGAAAGCCTGCGACGATTACATCAAGCGATACATCGTTCAGTTGGACGGATTGGATATTGCAGATACCAGCATAGTTAAAGGAAACAAGAAAATGTGAACCGTAAAGGATGCGAGAGTTACTTGATTTTATCAAGGATCTTTGACGTCAACTTGGTGAGGGCATCTTCCAGTATTTCCCAGCGGGAGCTCTCCAGGTTGATCTGATTCATCGCGTAATCACACGTTTGAGAGTTCCTTGTACTCAACGGTCTGGAAACAAAATACAAAAGAATCTCAGAAACAGATTTTCATCTTTCGTTTCAATATCAAAATAGCTTCTTGTTGTAAATAATACAACACCACCTGCTTCAGACGACTTAACGTTTTAAGTAGAATTAGTGGTGCAATCATAAAAAACGCATCTTAATTTAAAGAAAAGATACGAATTTATTATTTATTTACCTTGTCAAATATGTTTTGGACAGTTTAATTCAGAAACAGCCAAGGGAAATTTGAGTTGATTTAAGCTGAGTTGGAATAAACAAAACAAAGTCAACTGACGATCCGCCAATGCCACCATTCAAAAAGCAAGCAGCGTTGCCAGATTTCGTTTAACTGACATCCAACAACTGCCATTTTCATTAATTAATAATAGTATAAGTATTATACTACAATAAAGTTTTGCAAATTATCGCATATTTATATTTCTTGTTAAATGGTGCGCAGACGTGAGGTCGATAGCAATAAGCCGTTCTTACATACAAGTTTGAAAGGTACAGCAGGCTATGAATTTCGTTAGACGCAGGGCAATGCTGTGTTATATTTCATGTAAAATAGTCTTATTGACTTGTCACTAAATTGTATTCAAGTTTATAAAAATGTAGTAAAATAGATTGTTCTCCACTGTATCTCCTAGATGTTCACCGGCTTGTTTGATCGAACTAAACGCTAAAGACACGGTAATGAATAACAACACATGTGAGGACTGAACTGTATTCGACCGATTGTAGTACAAGATGGTTCTTTAGTTGCAAAAATGTCTCAGTCAAAAACACAGTTCAAGCAATGCTGCTGGCGTTGGAGGCAATCCTGGGCCAGAGGTCGGCGCACTCCTTGGCGACGGGTCCCGTGATGGCCGATCCCTTCATTTCACCCTTGTTGTTTACTATGACGCCAGCATTGTCTTCAAAGTATATGAACACGCCATCCTTCCTCCTGAACGGTTTGCGCTGCCTGATGACCACAGCCTGCATGACTGTTGAATGTAACAAAACAATATCAGTTTGGACTCGGTAATTACAATGAATGACAAATTGCCAACTCACCCTTTTTACGGAGTTCAGGTTTACCCTTCTTGACTGTGGCAACGAACATATCGCCGACACCAGCAGCGGGGAGACGGTTCAGGCGACCCTTGACACCGTAGACTGCAATGACGTACAGGTTCTTGGCACCTAAACAACAAGTTTATAGATTTAACAGAGACTCTTCGATAGACCCTAGTGAATCATTATACAACAACAGGAATTAAAACTAAAGGCTAGGTATTGAATTACCTGTGTTGTCAGCACAGTTCATGACGGCGCCCACAGGCAAACCGAGAGAAATGCGGAATTTACCTCCCGCGGTACCACCACGTCCTGCAAAAATACGAAATTTAGTTTTATTTCACTCGAGTACACGTTTTTAAGTTGGAATTAGTGACGATGTTCAAGATATTTGCAGATATCCAGAAATACTTGCCTCTCTTCGACATGTTCGATATCTGTTGGACGAAAACAAGAGAAGACCGAAAGGTGGCGTTTCACAGTGTTAGTGATACAGTGTTGCCAAACTAACAAAAATAAAATTGTGAAAGCTTACTACTTTTATGTAATCATACAAAAAATATACATAATTTATAAGTTTGTATATTCATCGATCGCTGTAATAAATTCATCAAATACTAATTTTAGATGAAGAATAATGGGGGTTCAATTTGTAATGCGCGCGCCTTTACTTTCATATTAAATTATATTTAGAAGTATTAGAGGTGACATGAATTTTCCCAAAGTACTTGTATTTACACGGTTTTTAAAGAAAATATAACCTTAACATGTATAACGCTTGTTCGTTCTTCGTTAGCTGGTTAGGCTGATAGATCACATTATCAATCAAGGGGTTTCAACAGTGGAACCACTGCAACATGGCATCCGAGTACTAGTGGCACGCAACACACTTTGGCTGTTTGGTCTAAAAACTACCTGCAAGTCATTTTTAAAATGAATCGACTTGATATATAAATAAAGGTTGATTGCATTATTAACCACAATGACATGAGTTACGGTGCAGTAATTTTGTTTTTGGATAGGCATTTGTTTCCCATTTTCCCAACGTTTGCTTTCATCAGGCTGATGGTTTCACGGTGGAAGCACTGACATCGTCATCGTCTGCTTCTCGCCGGCTGAGCCGGGCCTAGTATCTGACAATTAACATTGACACTCCGTCCTTTTCGTACACCTCCATCGTTCGGTAAGCATGTTAATCTTACAATATCGTAGACATCCGTAATATTATCAGATTCTAAGAGGTTTAATTAAATTCTACGCTTTAATAAGTGGCTGTCAAAATTGTATATTAAGCGAATATTGAACTTTTCCAGCAAACATGCCGCAGGTTTCTGAAATCGAAAAATCGGCCCCCGAAGTTCGAGACGGATCCGATGATTCGGATTCTGATGACTCGGTCCCTGAATTGGAGGATGCCGCCGTCTCGAAGGCCCAGAGTGAGGTATGTTTAGTACGACCAGGTTGAAGAAAATCTGTTGTGCAATGGTATATGGTCTTCTAGGTTGCGGCTGCTGCTGGTTTAGACGAGGAGCTGATCAGCAAGGCCAAGCAGAGTCGAGGCGAGAAGAAGGCGCGCAAGATTATGTCGAAGCTCGGCTTGAAGCAGGTATGAGTTGTCAAGTTCTCTTATGTCGAGTTATCTAACCTGATGAGTTACTCATATCCATGACTTGAGAAGTGGATGCAAAAATATACGCTATTCTGAATTTACATCTCGTTTATACTCCACCGTGCTAATGCTGCAGGTATCTTAAATGATTCCTGTTTTACAGGTTACTGGAATCACCCGCATCACCATCCGCAAGTCCAGGAACATCCTATTCGTCATTAACAAGCCCGACGTCTACAAGAACCCCGTTTCAGACACTTACATCATCTTCGGTGAAGCTAAGGTACAGTTCAACCCTGTTGTCGAGTAGATACACATAATAAAATTTCATCTGTTGAAAGATTGAAGACTTGAACCAGCAAGCCCATATGGCAGCCGCCGAAAAGTTCAAGGTACCTGAAGTCAATCCCGCTGAAGCTGGAGCTCACGGTACAACTGTACCTGCGCCGATCCAAGAAGAATCTGAAGAAGAGGCTGTCGATGAGGCAGACGTTGAGGAGAAGGACATCGAGTTGGTCATGTCGCAGGCAAACGTGTCCCGGTCCAAAGCCGTGAAAGCTCTAAAGAACAATAAAAACGACATAGTCAACGCCATTATGGAATTGACCATGTGGTAGTTTATCGTATATTTCAATGAAAAACTGGTATTATTGATTTGCCTTTTGTGTTTCGTGTATTTTTCTGAGTTCTGTTCATAAACAAAAGACTGAACCACAACCATCTCGCTTACTATTTACACATGAACCTGAAAATTCTTCGGAGTCTAGTTCGCAACAATGGGTGTCGAAATCCATAAAGAATTGGGTTTACATTAAAACTTAATGTCATCCACAAATGACTCGCATGTTTCAGCCAAGGTACGCTGTACAAGTAAGATAGGATAAACAACAAACAGACGGGTGAATAACACAGTATAAAGCCAATGATGTATACTAATCTCGATTTGTTCAGCGCACGACCTGTTAGCCTGCAAGTCTCTGTGCTTTTGTGAGCCAATCTCCGTGATCGTTTCGCTTTAAGCCGCCTGCTCGGTACGGATTGCAACGATACCGGTGAATCCAATGTCTCGTGCTTCGTTTCAAGTTCCTTCAAACGATGGTTTAGCTTTTCTTTGGCCATTTTCGGAGCACTCCCGATGGTTGACTGTCGAGACGACGTTGAACAGTCGGCGGAGTAATTGCTACAAGCATCTTTATCGCAGTTAGTATTGCTTATACTGCTGTGACTCAGATTGGGTGAAGCATGAACATCTGCAGTTACGTTAAGACCAGAGTTCAAGGCTGCTGGATGTAACAGTAGCTCGTTATTCAGCTGCTGAGGTCGGAGTTCCAGATTACAGCCTTCAGCATGTGAGGAAAGCTGCGGTGAAACCTTCGATTTGTTACTGACGCTTTTCCACACGAAGTTGAATAGCATCTCCTTCCACGTCAGGTTCCGCTGAAAAGTGTTCTTACCGAGTGATTCGTCCGTATTGTTGGCCGAACACGGGCAGTCGGCATCGCAGACATGCTTCTGTAAGTTATCTTCAATGACGTTTATGGAGATTTGCGACTGTTGGGCAACTTGGATGGTTGTCAAGCTGGAAAACAACACCAGCACGAGGCATATGCAGAACCAGGTGGTGTAGAGTCGAGTACCAGTTTGAATTTGGCGCCATTCACTGCCAATGGTTGCAAAGGGAATCTCGGCCAGTTGAAGTGTTGCACCAATGACTACTGCGAAGAACCAGAGGAAAACTGCAGTAGCTACCGAGATGGTGTAGCTCCTCGGAAGTACCGTAGCGGCGACCGTAGCTACCGAGTACCACTGTATGCAGCTGAGTGCAGCGGTACCTCCCAGACAAGGGCCGCAGAACAAGGCAAAGTTCAAATTACGGAAAAAGGATCTCCACGTGCTGTTGGTCAGACTACTAGAAGACGTAGATACTTCGGTAATTGTAAGGATGCAAGCTAAACTTTGCGCAATAGATACATTCAAGAGAGACGTCATGAAGCCTTTGCACGAGGCGTTATTCCGATATACAATCACTGCCGTTATGATGATATTGAGTGAGAATCCGCTAACACTTAAGGCAAAGTCGATCAAGTTCAACGGGTTTTCTTGCGTACGGTGAAACAGCTCCTGGCTGCTGTACACTTCGCCGGAAATGTTGATGACGGTATTGCTCAACGAGTATCCTTTGATCAGTTCTTTGGCTACAGCAGCCGTCGAAGTAGCTGGAGAAGTTCCGTACCAAATCCATGGCTCTTCGTCAGTTTTGGTTAGAATCCTTTCCGCCATGGGTCAATTCGCCGTCTATTGTCCTTACGGCAAGCGCTGATTAAAGGGTACTGTCCACATTATTAACCATGTCTCGCCATATAGTCTTGACGGAGAGGAAGGGTGTCGCTTGGTTGCTAAGGTAACCGTAGAGAGGAACATTGCAACAGTGAGATCGGGTTACCGCAGAAACAGGGAGCAAAACGAAACCAGCGGGAGAATCATTATCCAGTAATCAATAATTACTTGTAATCAAGATCCTCTCCTGATACAGATTAACTTGTATACTGCCGCATCTTGAGAGTAATCCAAACCCTGTAAATCAGATGTGCCATTGTACAAACTTGGATATGTACACTCATCTAATCGTAACATTATTGGATCTTAATGATACATAAGATTGGGATTCCATGGTTTTCAACTAATACGAATGAATCGCAGTGAAGCTGAGATGTCATATCATTGCCCTGTGACCCTCTTACCTTTTTATACATAACCTCGCATTTGGATTATAACGACGTGATGATTCTATGAGGGTTATTAGAAGGTTACTTAGTGGTAGATTATCATTAAGGATTAGGAAATATCTGCAGCGAGTTCTTCTCTGCAGAGCCCTGAAGCTATTTAACGACAAGCTCGGTAAAAAGCTGCGCTTTTAAATGTGCCCGTCATTCGTAACGGTACACACTGCCGGGTACTTCGGTTTTTCTCTTCAATCTTGTACGCGAGGTGTGAGAGTCATGGCAGTTAACCTATGGCATCTTTTCCGTGAATGGCAGGATTTTCTGCGAAATAAAGCAGGTATACTTCATTGATTAACGCAGATCACGTGAGCTTATTGTATATTTTGCTGGTTTCGTTATAAGCACTGTGATATCACGTCATGTGACTCTCCAATAGGTTTCTGTAGGCTTCTGTACAGAAATTTTACTCGTTACAAGAAGCGAACTTGTGTCAAATAATCACCCATCATTTCAATAAACATTTAGAGTATTAGTACGAGAAGATAGATGGGTAGGTAGACAGACAGACAGGTAGATAGATGATATGTTGATACATATATAGGTGGGTGGGCAAGTAGATAAATAGGTATACATAGAAAGGTAGATATACCGATACACAGATAAGTACGTAGATAGATAGATAGATAGATAGATAGATAGATAGATAGATAGATAGATAGATAGATAGATAGATAGATAGACAGATAGATAGATAGTTAGATAGATAGATAGATAGATAGACAGATAGAGAGATAGACAGACAGACAGATAGATAGTTGGATAGATATATAGTTAATTAGATAGAGAGATAGAGGTATAGATAGATAAATGGATGATAGATAGATATATACAAACAAAGTTACATAGCCATACGCACAGGTAGGTAGGCAGACAGATAGATAGACAGAGAAATGGCAGACATACAGATAGATACATTGATACGGCAGGTAGATAGATAGATAGGTTTAAAGATAGATAAACAAACACAGACAAACACATACGTAGATAGACAGATAGTTAGAAGACAGATATGTAGATAGAAAAAATTATGACGGAAATGAATACCCATTTTCTCATGCAAAAACAATACAGATTATAGTTTATCTTCATACCTTCAAGATGGCGGACGTTTTGAAACGCACGACCCCTTCTGTATCCATGTTTCAATAAGGGGGTTCATAGGTAAACTACAGTATTTTGATAGACCCTAGAGTCACACCATGGTTTCTGATGTCACCTCCACAGGCTGTCATCATAGTTATCGCACTTTACTTGTGTGTGGCCATTTACGGACCCAAATTGATGAAGAACCGGACAGAGTACGATCTGAAGATTGTAATACAGCTGTACAACGTATCGCAGATGCTATTGTGCGGATACATATTCGTGGATGCTTTCACCGTATCTTGGATCTCTTCCCATAACCTGGCTTGTCAGGCTGTCGACTACAGCGACAGTCCCTTAGCCATGAGGGTAAAGCCAATATTGGCTAATTAGTAATAGCATTAATACCTTAAATCTGTATGTCTGAATTTTCCTCATTCACCTTCTTTTCATAACGTTCATAATTAGGAATTTAAATGGCTTTGATTGACCATTGCTGATAAATCAAGAAACTGTCTTGTGTATTCAACATAATTGGCTGATTTCCACTCTTTTGCAGATGGCTAACATTGCGTGGTTTTTCTTCCTGTCAAAAGTCGTCGACCTTTTGGATACGGTCAGTACATTTATGGCAGTTACCGTTAGTCTTTACTGCGACGATGTGCAATAACGGGTTCTGACTGCACAGGTGTTTTTCATATTGAGGAAAAAGAAGAGCCAAATAAGCTTCTTGCACGTTTACCACCACAGTACCATGGTCCTGGTGAGCTGGCTTTACGCCAGATACGCCCCTGGCGGTCAAAGTACGTACTAAACTCTTATCCTCAAGTCTCTGCCATTTTCAAACGACTCATCAAACCAATTTTGGGATTGAATTTCTGAAGTTGATTAGCTGACTTTAGTCGAAAATATGTCGTGAACTGCTTTAGTATACTTAATACTCTACTATCATACTTAAGTGTTATACTATTACTATTAAAGACTGAATAAGCTGTCAATTCAACTTTCACCTCTAACTTGTAATTTGGGTTTGAAGGTTCTTGGGCACATTGGATTTTTGTAAAACAGATTCACTGACTAGTCGAAATGGTCGTGAACTATGAACTAGGTTTTCCAATTGTTGGATTGCTGTAATTTGCCTAATGTAGGATGGTTACAGACACTAGAGGTTGATCATCAAATGGGAACTGCCATGTCTTTTCATACTTTAAAAAGCTGGTATAAGTAAATTTTGATTAGAAATTATGGGATGAGACTATCTTCTGGTACCCTGGCTTCGAGGGGTGTTTCTAAACTGCAACCTGCGAACCTCACCCTCTGTGAGAGGGCTTGCCCTCTATGGCCGAGGGATACGGGGGTATCCTGCCTGCGGTTTCTGTCGTGGTTCGCCGGTTGCAGTTTGGAAACACCCCTGGAAGCCAGGGTACCAGAAGATAGTTTCATGCCGAAATGTTAACTGTTACTTAAAATTTGACTTTAAAAGGTTTCTCTCCTGGAATGTTGAACGCCTTCGTTCACACGATCATGTACACGTACTACTTCCTGAGCACGTTGGGACCTCGATTCCAGCCGTTCCTTTGGTGGAAGAAGTATCTGACGCAGCTGCAATTGGTAAGTATAACAAATAGCGTTCTTTAAGATGATCCCAGTTAAGAATTATCGTGTTAATGTTGAACCCACCACAGTACAATCAGTTATACAGTAAACTGTGACAATAATCTGATGATAATAACATGATATATTTTTTAAAAACCTGCAATGTTACTTCCCCGTCCAAAATTCAGACCAGATTCAGATATCTGCTACCCGTTCTTACTCTTGCGGTTTCAGTATAACTTTCAGCATGCTTCTTGCTGCTTCTGGAATTGGCCCACATCCAGCACTTTCAGCACGTTGAAATCAGATTCAGTACGATTAAGCATGCTTAGCAGCAGGTCGGACTTGCAGCAGCACAAGAAGTATGTCAAAAAGCATGTTCAGCATGTAGCAGCATGCGATTCAGTAGGGACAGGGCATGCTGAATTCTCCATTGCAACATTTTAAATTTGTTGCCATAACTTAAATTATAGTGCAATAAGTTTGATTGATTAATGGTAGTTAATTGAATTGATATTTTGATGTAGATTCAGTTTGGACTGAACAGCACGCACGCCTGGCTCGGATATTACATCGACTGTGATTATCCAAGTCTTTTCACGTTCATCAACTGCTTCTACCCGCTGACCATGATTCCCTTGTTTATCCAATTCTACTTTCGGTCCTATTCAAAACAGAAGAAACCATGAATAAGACAGGCGATCCTCAATGTAGATGGACGACAAGGGACTTGCTGGACTAGTGATGATCGCCCAAATCCAGCAGGCCGGCGGTTACCGGTTTTTGCACTGGGGATATAGCGATAAGTATCTGGTGAATCATTAGAGAAAATACATCGAAATTTCCGGTTTACCAAAACACTCCTACATTCTTTTCACAGTTATTACAAGTACTGAACTAGTTACTATACAAGTTCCGTCTGTTCTCCCCCCAAAAAGGGTATTTTGAGCCGTTAGTTTAGCCGAAATTAAAATCTTAATTAATAATCTTAATTATCGAAATTAATAAGGCTTAAGATTTAAGAAGATCTATACGATACGGTGTTCATAGACTGATTAGCATTCGCTATACTCATTGATTCACAGTCTTAGTGTTAATGGTTTGACCTTTATGAATGGAGTTGTAAAACAGCCCAATCCATTCATTCAAACGTACATTTACTACACACAGGTTCAGTTAGGACTGATCAGTACTCACGCTTGGATCGGACACTACAACCCACTGACTCTGATTCCCTTGTTTTCAGTGTGCTATTTTCAGTCTTATGGGAATCATATGAAAGATCATTAAGAATGGGGTCCGATATAAGGATATTGTGTATTTATCGACTTTGTAAATTCATAAACTCTGTGATTGATTGCAAGACGACGGTTAAAAACGTTGCAGTCGCGGCGGTCAAACCAACGAGAACCACTTTCATACGCACGCAGGGAATAAACTGAATTAATTCAATTTAATTAAAAAAAATTCTTCGTTTAAAAAAGAACCTCCTAACGGACTAGACCGGAAGACCGAAAAAAATTAATCAATTTAAATTCGAATAGAAAATGACACATTTTGAAAATAGCGGCTAGATCAGTCGATTAACAATATTTTTTTTTCTCAATTTTTTAAACTTTTTAAATTATCCTAAATATAATTTTTGTAAAAATTAATTTCGAAATGGAAAAGAAAAAGAGTGGAGAAAAAAATCAGCAGCAGCTGTTGGATTTCTTCTCAGCGGCTTTGTCGTCCTCCGCGGCTGCTTCCAGCGAGAGGGTCCCGAGTTCCTCGCTCCTGCCGTTGGTGCTCGATTTGTCATTTTGCAGAATCTATTAACATAAACAAATTCGCATTTTTAGTTAATGCAATTTAAAAAAAAAACTCCAAAATTATAATTCAATTAAAATGTAAAATTAATGCTAATTAAAATTACTAGTTAATTGCAATAAAATTAGAAATAAAACTAAATTTAAATCTCCGAAGCAAAATTAATTATAAATGAACAAATGGATCTGTCATTAATACCAGTTAAATTAATCAGATTAATCTACTAGAATACGGCTAATTAGATTAATTACAAACGTACTATTTAATGCAAATGACTACCTACGCTTACTTTTTATTTGCTATGCTAATAAAAGTTAAAGACATTAGAATTAAGCTACTAGTCCGCCGAGTAATCAAACCCTACAAAGCACTAGTTCATAGATAACTAATTAATTAATTAACTAAAATTAAGCTGATTAAAACGATGTTATAGATCCGAAATGAGACAGTAATAGTTACTACATTAAGTTAGAAAATTAAAGACATACTACAATTGGGCTACTGGTTAATTAAATCTAATTCAATTACACAATCAATTGATCAATATAAACTAGTTAAATTCAATCAAATTTGATCTTTTACCCAAGTGAATTAAATTTCAATTAAAAAGAGAATGGATTTGATACCTTTCCGACTAAAAATTTGACAGCTTCGTCGATATTGACATTGTCCTTGGCCGAGGTCTCAAACCAGCCCAGAAAGCCCTTCTCCTTGCAATAGTTGTCCATTTTGGAAGGCACGCCTGCGATCCCTTCTTTCGATTGATCACACTAAATTGAAAACACCCACACAAAATTAAATTTAACTTTTGAAAATTAATAAACTAATTGGCTAAATCATGATTCGATCAACTCGTCTGTGTACAAGATCTATGAGCGTAACACAAAAATAGTTAAAATTAATTACACAGTTTTACTAATTAGGTTTACAGGTAAATTCGGACAACCTTGTTGGCTAGAAGGACGCAAGGTACTGGAGAACCATCGGGTAGCTGGACTTTGGAGTCGAGATCCTGCTTCCATCTGGCGACCGCTTCGAAGGTGCTAATCCTGGAAACGTCGAAGACGATGAAGGCACCGACAGCTTCCTTGTAGTAGACGCGCGTCATGTTGCCGTAGCGTTCTTGTCCTGCAGTCAAGGCATTCCAGTTAGCAACTATTTGCTACTACCGGTGCTAATCCGCTACTACTGCTGAACGAACGAATTCAGCACCTTAAAACCACTTAAAATTGCTAATCAAACGTTCAGGAAACAGCTGATAGCAATAAGTAGCGACTAGCCCGGCTAAGCAAGCTAGATGGCTAACCTGCTAACCGACTAACTTAACTAGTATGGCTAGCTAAAAAGTAAACGGCCTGAACAGATGGACTGCTAACTCCCTCGTAAGCAATACTACCAACTAGAAATGTGTTGCTAACCACTGCTTACTTCCTTAGCTAATGAACTAGTTAGCAATTCATCTGGTTATGCCACTGACGTGCTAACCAAATCAGAAGTGTTTACTACACTGTCTGCTGACTGTCAGAAAACAGCTAGCAATGATTATCGACTAGCCCGACTAAGCTAACTAGCTAGCTAGCCAGCTAACCAACAAAGATACATGGCGACTAACTTTACTAATATGACTAGCTAAAAGCTACACGACTAGAATAGACGAACTGCTAACTCCCTGCTAGTTAGTTCATCAAACAGTACTACCAACTAGAAACGTTTGCTAACCACTATTTACTACTTCAGCTAATAACTAGCCACTGACGTACTATCAGAAGTGTTTACTACACTTGTCTACTGACTGTCAGAAAACTATCGACTGGCCCGGCTAAGCTAACATGCTAGCTAGCTCACTAACCGTCAAAGCTTCATGGCGACTAACTTGCTAATCAATAATGAATTGCTTGCTGACTCACGGTTCTATGACGAGCTTAACTGAGCTAATTAGCAGCTTCTCATAACCACATTTACCACAGTTGCATTGACGACTAACGTAGCTGGCTAGCTAGTAGCTACAAGACTAGCTACCTAGCTGTATAACTAACTACTTGCTAGGCTAAACCTAACCAAAATCTTAAAATAGCTTTTCTGAGCTAATTAGCTGCTTCTTATAACCGCATTTACCAGAGCTGCACAGGGATGGGCGGATCATGAAATTTTTGATCCGGATCGGATCACGGATCAGCAATTTTTTCCCTGATCCGGATCAGATTATGGATCAAACGTTTTCGGTTGATCCGGATCGGATCACGGATCAAGAATCTATATGTTAAAGCTGTTTTGGATCAATTTTCGGATCAAGTTAAAAATAAAGAAATAAATAAAGTATTAATGCGTTTTTTTACCCCCAAAAAGAGAACGAACGCGAAAACTGTATTGAAATTTGAAGTAAAGAAAACACAAAAAATTACACTAAAAAATTACAGTGGGAAGAGGAAAACGAACCGTAAGCCCTTGAACATTTATCTCACAGATGTGTCTTCCAAAGAGTCCATGCTCAAATCTTCGTTACTACGCGCTGCATCACAACAAAATTCCATTGCATCCATTTTTGGATTGCGTAGAAAAAAAACTCGGAGGTCTTTTCGCTATTCTGTCAATTTTTCATCTGATCAAACACCAAACTAACTTTACAGCTTATGGCAGTTTTCAGCCATGTTTGTAAACAACCAACTCTGAACCAACGTTGCCACATCGCGCTAAGATTGAGCGCACAAAGTCTGAATACCATTCTATCTCCGCATGTTGCCCAACAATGTATATACCAAAATAAAGCTAAAATAGTGCCGAGCACGTCTGCTTCCAAGTTACATTTTCGCTTGGTCTTTCCTGGAACCTTTCAGATCCGGATCCACTTTGGATCAAAAAACGGATCGCTTAAATCCATGGATCCGGATCGGATCATGGATCACGATATTTGATCCGGATCAAGAATTTCGGATAATCCGCCCATATCTGGAGCTGCATTAAGCACCAACATCGCTGACTAGCTAGTGGCTACACGACTACTAGCTACCTAGCCGTACAACTAACTAACTTCATAGCCTACTAGCGCGTCAGCTTGATCCAAATCGCAAACCACTAAGTGAACTTAAACGACTCAACATTGAGACTAAACTAAATCAACTTGTATCAAAGTTAAATTACACGGGGAGAGTATCGAATACCTGCAATGTCCCACAACTGGAGACGAATGGCGATATCCTGGTCCCACTGTATAACTTTGAGGGCGAAATCGACGCCAATGGTCGCTCGATAGTGCTGAGAGAAGAACTGGTGAACGTAACGCTTGATGATGGACGTCTTTCCAGTGCCCAGATCTCCTATGACGAGCACTTTGTACAGTCGTTCCTGACGGGGACGTCCACTCGCATCCACGATCTATTTTTTCAAAAAAATTGTCACTTTAAATCATAAAATATCTGATTACCTCATCGATATAGTTAGTCAAATTATAATTAAACTAATTAACTTAAACGTGAAATACCACTAGACCCACTTTTCTACTTTACCTGAAGAAAGCTAGCTGCTAATGACGTAATCTTAACAGAAGCTAATTATATCCAATAACAATAAATTCAATTATTTAATTACTAATTTCCCATCAAATTAAAAGCAGATAAAAACATAAATTTGATATTTTCACTCAAACCGGCAACGCTGGACACGAGCCCAAACACCGAAACCCTTACGAAACTCGTGCGTGTCAATAATTAAAAAAAAAGAAACCAACAACACGACTCCCCATTACAAAATACCGACATCCCAGCGGATATTCCGACTTTCTCTTGTCGCCTCCCAACTCGACATTCAAATATCCACCTTTCCCTAGACACGTGACATAAACACAGTTTAAATAAATCCACCGGCAACGTCACTAGCACGACGTTGACTCATGTACACACACCAGCACGAGATAAGATAAAAACAACCTTTCATTTTTCTAAACCTTTTAAAATCCTTAATAAAGATCAAGTTAAATGGGATTTAAAGTTAATAGATTTGATAAATACCTGTCGGGTACCGTTCCTGTGAACTAGATTACTGTTGTCAGCCATTTTGAATTGTCAACCGACCAGTGAAACCAACTTTTTAAAAGGCGACGAGGAAAACGTGTTCTAAAATACAAATTCGACCGACTTGACTGTACTGACCCACATTACCGACTGACTGCTTACCAGGGAGTGAAACACGACTTTAACAGGGGGACAATAACGTTGCGGGATATGAACACAACAAGTGTCTATATACTTTTAGCTGCTCTGGACTAAAAAGTCGTTAAGAGCCGGCTCAAGGTCGCAAGGTCAAAGGTCAAGTCCCCCCCGCTCCCCGTTCCAAGGTCAGGTTGGCGCTTACTGTATTCCCCAAGCGAGACGAGAAATGCCAACTTTAACTGTAGTTAATTAACTTTAAGTGTCACCGTTGTCTGGGACGACCCATTTACGCAGAGTAAACTTAAATAAATTGGTAATTTGAATCAAATCTGTACAGGCTAATGGCGTTTACATACAACGCCATCTAGCGGCGGTTATCTGAACTAAATTCAAATTTCGACTTCCGTAAAGTTGACTTATTTGAATAAAGTCTCCTTCTTGTAACTTTTAATTAAAATTGGTATTAAGTTTTATATCCGATAGCATAATTCTTAGGATAGTCCTAAAACCAGACTAACGCAAAATTTACTTCAATAAAACATAACGATATACATAACATTTGATTGCAGTTTAATTGCTTTACTTTTTAAGTACATTGGATAGTAATATATCAAAATTAACTTATTAATACGATTATAATTGAATTCACTTACTTTGGGTGGTAGTTCCATTCTGTTGATGATTTCGACCGGTTTGTCGCCGACCGTGTCCCGCAGTTCTTCCGGAACCTCAAACTCAGAGTCGACGGTATACGACGGTACAACCTTATTAGAACCATCCATTTAACATCCGCATTTCTTAATGATGATACTAATTACCATTTATTAATTTAAAAAATGCTTCCAAATATTAAGGTATCATAAAATTGTAGCTGTTTTAAATTTCACCGATGAAATCGTATCCAATAGTATTGTTAAGTTGTTAAAATTAAAGTTAACATGAAATTAAAAGTTAAATTTACCTCAGAGGGTTTCGTCTGTCCCTGGTAGAAGGTCTTGGGACGCGCTCCGCCGGTCAATTCGCAAGGTGTGGACGTTAGTTGTCCAGTCACAAACTCGTACCTTTGTGATACCAATACAGTTTAAATTAAAAACTAATTAAATTATATTAATTGATAAAACTTAAATTAAACTACACTACAGTATTGATACTATCGTAAAATCTGATTACTCTGGTACTAGTTGTTACACGCTATAACTATTAATGGTATTAACTTAAGCCCCATAGTATTTAGAAGATTCATTTCAATTAATATAATATAGAATTATCATGATGATATTTAAACGGAAAGTGATTAGAATTAACACGTGTTAAGAGATAGAAGTAAGAACCTAGCAGAGGTGAGAGAAGGTCGTCTATGGGCTGAAGGTTCGTCCTCTTGACCCTCGTCTCTCCACGTCAACTTGGTCGACAGACTCGACTCGGAAGAACTGCGCGGCTTCTCCTCGTCGTCCGATTTGCATTTCGACCGGTAGACGGCCGGTTCCGGTGGGGCTTCCTCGACGATGCACACTTGAATGGGTTCCGTTGACATCGTAGCCGTCTCGTCCGTTTCACTGGCTTCTGGATTTCCGCCCTCGGCGATCTAATTACACAACAGAAACTAAATGTGAGGTGTTTCAGATACGTAGATAGACGGATAGAGAGATAATAGATAGAGAGATAGGTCGATTGATAGGTAGACAGACGGATCCATAGTCAAGGTAGAAAGATAGTAGATAGGTAGGTAGACAGACAAACCAATAGACATTTATAGAGATAGGTAGACAGATGGATAGATAGATAGATAGATAGATAGATCAACACGTAGATATTTAGTTAGTTAGATATACAGGTAAGATAGACGGATACAGAGTTGAGTAGAAAGATAAGTAGATTAACCGACAGACATTTAGATAGGTGGACAAATCCATGGATAGATAGATAGACAGGTAGATAGATATACAAGTAGATAGACGGATACAGAGTTGGGTAGAAAGACAAGTAGATAAACAAACAGATCGATACATGCATAGATAGACGGATATACAGATTAGATAGATGGACGGATATAAAGTAGATAGATAGACAAACAGATAAGTACAATAGATGAATAGCTAGATAGATAGATAGTCAGATAGATAAATATACAGATAGATAGATAGCCAAAGTAGAAAAACAATAATAACAACAAGATAAACCTCTTCAATCCTGGGTGTGACAGCCATGTATTCGCCTACAGTTCCAGGAGTTCCAGAATCAGTTCCAGGAGTTCCATGCATTCCAGTCGGCGACGCAGCTATATCTTCCAAAGTCACTTCCGGTTGCATTGTTTCCGTTTCTTCACTAATGGCTTCCGGCGGATGGCCAACCTCGTGCGGTACGAGTTCATCGAAGAAGTCCTGGCTATTGTCCAACGGCACCGGGGTACTGTATCCGGAACTAGCGCCTTCGTACGGCGTCTGGTAGGAGGAAGTGAGGCTTTCCGTGTCATCCGGCGGCGGGTGCGGACGGTGCGGATGCTCGTCGTCTTCTGATGGAGTAAGAGGAGCCGAAGCGCTTTTACGGATCTTGCGATATTTGCTGAAAACTTTAGCCAGCCGAGATTTCGACTTGCTATTCTCTATACACGTAGGTCAAATATTCAAGAAAATTCGGTCGTTTTACATTGGATTGAAATTACAAAGCTTTTAAATAAATCAGCAGATTAGTAAAGCGAACGGATGACATCACCAATTAATCTTATTTAATAATTATTTCATGATTATTTAAGTTTTATGGTAATTAAGTTTGGTATAAGTACTAATACCAACTATGCTTTTAAATATATATCAATAAGTTAATTAATTAGTTAACTATTTACAGGGTTAATGGAATTAACCATTTCCCTAGTCAAGTTAAATAAAAATAGAGAAACGCACCTGAAGCCGAACCGGAAGAAGCTGTCAATGTCTCATCCGCCGGTCCGGATTCTTCCACAATCACTCTGTCGTATTCACTGTCGGAGAAGCCACTCTCTTGTCGTCGTTTACCTTTCACGTTTTTCTTCCGGCGGCCGGTCAGGAACACCAGCGAACTCTTCTGTTTTTTACCTCCTTCCGAATCCGCCATTTTGTTTATTTATTATTTTTCCAAAAAAAAATTTTCGCCAATATTAGGCGCAAATACCTGTAACACAATTGAAATTAGAATCAATAAGTTGTAATTCAGTTAGATTCAAGTTGAACGCATCTTACTCGAAGTGATTTGTTTTTGCAGAAATCAGCTGATGAACAGCGTTGACGAGACGAAAGCTGTTTACAGCTCGAGGGCTTGGCCACTTCTGACGAGTTTTTTGCCAGGCCCCGATGTTTTAAACCACTTTGCACTGTTGTATTCCAACATGATGCGATTTCAACAAAGCCCCTTTGCCTTTTTGTACATATTTTTAGCTTCTACAACGTATCATAACTGATCTAACTACTTACGGGTTATTAATCTTGATTTCTTACACTTAAGTCAAATTTACGATTAGATTCTGTAACTGTTGAGGTTCATGAATGATTGAGTTAATCTGTATTAAAACAGATGGTGCGGATGATTGTAAGAGCGTTAATTACGCGTTAAAAAGGGACCTTGAAATGTGATTAGTACGCATTCCTGCTTACGCCTAGTAACAAAAATATAATTACAAAAGGAAAAGTCTCTAAGCGGATTATTAGGAGCTCGGCAGAGAATTAAGTTAACCATTTTGTTTTAATAAAAATATTCAAAAACAAACGAGATCCTTTCCATGTTCTGGTGTCTGGGCGATTCAAATACTTCCCGTGAAGTTTAATTTTTAGCTTTTAAGTTCGTTACTGACAAATCTGAATACTAACAAACCAAATACAACTGAGCTTAAATCGTAGTTGACTGGTCATCTTCGATACTGATTTGCCCAGTAATTTAGCGTGTTAAGACAGCCGTAGTTGACTATTCTGTCACCAGATGACGTTTCGAGATATCCATATTATGTTATAAATAATGTCATCGCAACAAAGAATGAAACCCGTTCACGACAAACTGTATTTATAAATGCAATTGGCACGTAACGTTTACTGAATGACACGACGCAGATTTTCAAGTATATTTTGACAACTCCACATTTCCTTAATCGATAGCAGCAGCTCCACGAGCGAGCTCTGTTTGTCGTCAACTCGCGATCGACAGTCGGGGTCCCCGAGACATTCTGAAAAACGATAGAAAAGAAAAGTTAGTCGTGCCCAGTTTGTCAACAGGAGGCTCAATCAAATAGAAATGACAGAATCAGAGTAACTATGACAAGCACAGCATTGACTACTAACCCCTCGCCAAAACGACGAGAGGCATGAACGCAGTCTAGCGAGGTTGTATCATCACTTGTAAAGGCTAATGCAAAATGTTATCTCAATCGTGAGTGCATGTGGAACTTGCCGTTCAGAGACGAAGCCTCGACCAGCAGCTCGAACCCACAATTCTCAGATGGATTACGTTGTGGCGTGCACACGTGACAACCTAGCAAGTACAAATAGAATGTTGTAGAGACTAATCACAAATCATTCACGATACACAAATGAATGTTTGATATCAGACGTAGCCAAAAAGTTATGCATCTTGAGGATCAGATGACACGCACGAGAAAACATCATTTGCGATATGATTTGACAGTGGTACGTTTGAAGGCTCTTTACCTGAAACGCAGACTCCCCATCTCGTAGTGGGTTCACACAGACACTGTCACGTTGCCTGGGTCGTGCTGCAACACAAATTCTAATTAGACTATTGAAACTGAAGGTGGCGAGTGTTTCGTAAGCCAAGTTATGTATCAGGCTAAAAGTGTAATGCATCAAAACATTCAGTCGAAAGATGGTGATTAGCAAACATCATTAACATATACGTATTATATCATACACTACTTGGTAGTGAAGTACACGGTGAACCAAGCTGTTGACTCACCATAACATGTGAAGCTCGTACAACCGCAGCACGTCACCATTCAGCGGAGCATTGCCATCATCTTCATTTTGACTTGAGCTCAAGACATCTGTCCCCGTTGTTAGCTAAACCTAGCAAAAGTTAAAAGAGAGACTGACGTTAACACCAATTCACGTGGTACCAGGATAATGCAACTCCTCATAGCATGTCAACACTGCGACTCGACCAGGGCTTAGACTAAGTCGGTTTTTATCAAAATTTAACTTCAATCAAACCGTCAAGACACGTCCAATCCCTGATCGTGTTAATCTCGCCTGACGTTTTATTTCCTCACTAAACAAGAGGCCATGCTAGCTTGATAGTGAACTGTTAGCCACGTTTAACAAATTCTAAATTGGCACAATTAACTTTCAAAATTGCACTAATGTGAATTATGTTTTACATATCAACTACTGGTTGAGATTACCATTACGTATTTAAAACTGTAACGCGGATGTCACGCGATAAAACTTTAGTGTGGAAGACTCACCATGTTGAACTGCATGCGTCGCCTTGGCCTGGGCTGCGGAGAATGGAGAGACCGCGTGATCCGTGATCAACATTGAATATATACCTCGCGCCAAGCAGAATGCTTTTTTAAAACCTAGTGAAATACGTTTGCCGCCTTAAATATATTATAAACAGTTTTTAACCTTGATATTTAATACTAATAACTTAAATTTAACGATTGAACTAAATATCTGTTATGCTGTTACAGTTAACTTAACTTTATTTAGTTTCGTGTCTAATTAATGTTAATATGCACGTTGAAGTTCTCATTCTTCGCTCTAGATGGCTATTACTGTTAGATTCTGCTTGTTAAACGTGGCGTGCAGACACTAGTGGCACGCAACCCACTTTGGCAAAAGCCGTTCGCCTGCACATTACATTAAAGTCAAAATATAAACATTAAATTTAACTATTGCTCAACATGAATTAGGGTTAACTTAAACCGTTGTATAAGCGATATCTTTCCTCGTAGGTACAGTATAGAATGTCAAGTGGTCTTAATAATTAATAATTTATAAAGACCAATCATTAATAGACAAGAAACATGAAACGAACCGTGATCGCTCTCGTAAATCACACGAAAATCCGCTCTTTCTTGCGGTTGGTTGATTCACGTCTAGTTAAATGGATTTAATTACAAAACAATGGGGCAGTATATCCTCAACCGGTTAGATATATGGACGTCGTCAAAAGGCATGTGCAGCTGTATGTTTCTATTTTCACCCTGCCATTCAAAAAACAAAGGTAAAGGCGATTTGCAGACTTGAGTCTGCGGTTTCAGTTTACCGAAGCACAAGCAATTAACGCTTTCTTAAAACTGTTACGTGTGTCAGGTTTCAGTATGTCTACCTGATCAAGTCTATTAAAGACCAATTGATATTGCACTGAAATTCAATTTTCATAAGAATCATACTGTGCATAGTATGCTTTGGCGATATCAAGCTGCAGCATCTTTAGGTACAGGACGCCGCCATTTTGAGCGCAGATCGTCTGACCAATACTGAACCGTATTACAAATTACTTCTGTCAACACAATCTTAATTTAGTTTAATTCGTGTAACAGTGATTGGCTCTGTGATCAGATTAACGATGCTTGTTTATTTCATCTTTACAAGGTAACATCAAGTTTTAACCGCTGATATTACACTGAAGACTTGAAAAGGCACATAGCGATAATATACAATTACATCTTTCACCATTGAAATTTTCAGTACATGAATGTGAAACTGGGCTCCAACAAGGAATCCTCCTCGTAACTGTTGAAGATGTAGGGGATGTTCCTCGTGTGCAAATAATCGAGAAACTCTTGTCCCTGGGTCCGATTCTGTTGATAAATACGAAATACGTTCAGCATTATATTTGGGAATTTGGTTACTTTATCTTTTTATTTGAAGGATACAAGTCTTACAAGCAGCAATCCGTTTCTCAAGAATATACTGGGACTCTCGAAGGTTTCAGACAGACCGTCATCTGTGGATTCTCCAGAATCTTCTATCTCGTCGACATACTAGAAAGACAATAAAGCTCGCATTATCTATCTAGCTGTTTATCTATCTATCTATCTGTCTGTCTGCCTGTCTGTCTGTCTGTCTGTCTGTCTCTCTGTCTATCTATCTATCTATCTATCTATCTATCTATCTATCTATCTATCTATCTATCTATCTATCTATCTATCTATCTCTCTCTCTCTCTCTCTCTCTNTCTATCTATCTATCTATCTATCTATCTATCTATCTATCTATCTATCTATCTATCTATCTATCTATCTATCTATCTATCTATCTATCTATCTATCTATCTATCTATCTATCTATCTATCTATACTATTTATCTACCTATCTATCTATACTACCTATCTATATCTATCTGTCTATCTATCGGATCTATCCATCCATTCATCCTTCCAACCATTCCTCCGCCCATCCGTCCATCCTTCTGTCCATTCATCCATCCATCGCATCCATCTATCCGTCCATTTATCCATCCATCCATCCATCCATCCATCCATCTATTTTAACTAACCTATACCTACCACTTGATCTATCTATTAAATCCTAATAAATACGTAAACGAAAAAAAAAACGTTTACCGGCTGGAACAGACGCCTTACTACAGTAGTGATATCGCATTTGTTAGCCGCAATGGTGATGTAAGCAACAGTCTGCAGAATGACCGAAGTTGAGGTAACAGTTATTGTCTGCGTTGTTCCGGTGGGCGCTGTTACGACAGTATCGAAAAGCGAAGTTACTACCGCAGTCACGGTTACCGTTTCTGTGGTCAGCACGGTGCTGGTCTCAGTCTGCGTCGTCGTAGTAGTTTCGATGGTGATGACAAACGAAGGTATGGTAGCGGTTACAGTATTCACTACCGTCGATGTTGTAGTGCACACCGACATGCTGAATGGGACAGAGAATCCAGTAATGGCTGCAAACGATAGCAATCCCGATAGCAGAGGAGTTACTTTGTAGCACAGACCGACAAGTGACGGTGTTTTCTGGCAACACGATTTCAAACATGGTTCGTGCGCTGGGTACTGTCCAGCACGGGCTGGCTTAACATCGTACACAACAAGAGGATTGGCAACGCTAGTTTCAATCAGATTGTCTGCAATGAAATGCAATTCAATTGATGCATTATCTTATAGTTTCAATCGTTCGTACACTGACTAAGAATTACTTACGGTGATGGTACATCACGACAGAATGCAAATATAACGTTACACTTAACGAATTAGTACGATTCAAGATAACATACTACAAACAACTCAAGTCGCTAATTGATCTTATAGTTGACTAATTAGGTTAATGTATAGTTAGTAAACCGAGCTCAAGACTTACCTTCATCAACTTCATACAAAACCTCGATGGCGTCTAACAGATTTCCAGTCGTTAAGATGAGATTTCCAATGGGAAAACAGCTGAGAACTAACAGAACCTGTCCTAATCGACTGACAGCCATGATGCGTCTGCTTAGTAACTCCGAGTTCGGATGAGGGTTTTAAGAAGAAACCTGTCAAGGTCAGCAATTCCTAACGTTACAAACCCGTGCACACTAGACTATGGTTCCATTACTAGGGATTGAATGTGAGCTAGTTGCTGTGCTTCTTACTTGGCAAGCCATCCAAGAAGTAGTGGTTTCTGCCATCCAATTGTCTGGTTTATATCTTTCAATAGAGTTATTAACTACCGAATTTTCCTAAAGAAAGGACCGTTGGTTTGCTCACAGCTATTTAGGAGGCCCTCCAACAGTGATGAGAAAGTCCATTGAAACATTGACGTTCACGTGTTGCCAGTAGCTAGACGGGCTATTAAAGGCTCTCAGTATAATTATGATTGAACGCGTTTTAAAGGCGGTCTGGGTTATACTCGTGTTCTTGATACTTGTAGTTGTTTGTATTTCATTAGCCGAAGCTAGTAAGAACCATTTGGAAGCTGCTAGACGCGCTGGTAAGCAATACAGATGAAATATCGATGACAATTTATGTACAAGTACATGAATAAGTAATCACCCTATTGTATTGTACATACAACTAGGTTCTTATACATATACTACATGCGAAATGTATGTGTTTATGATACGAATACGTGGAAATCATCGATACATGTATACATCTATACAAGAGTTCATACATATGTATAATTGTACACCTAATATAGTGAATAGTGTACAGCTTGCGCAGTTTAACCAAGTATTAATGTACATTGTAATTTGCACGTTCAACAGACAGGTACGATTCCTGTGAAAGTAAATCAACATACGAGACCCTTATTCTCCTATTGCAACTTACTGTAATATATGCTTTATACGGATCTTAGTGTATATAAGCATGCATCAATACAAGCACATGCGTACATGTGACCGTGTGCCTCATGTATCATGTGATGCTTTGCTACTTTGCCCAGTGAACCTGGTATAATAACTTACACGTGTACAATGACCAGTACGATTCCTACGGAGGTAAATCAATATATGTTGTATACATGTATGTCAATACAAGCACGTACATCATAACGCGTAACCTACATTGCACACTGTATATCCAATACAATACCGAGTATATCTTGTACTTCCATATAGACAGGTACGATTCCTATAGAGGTGAATGCCACGCAAGGGATTGCTGCTCCAGGAAAACGCAGACATTAGCAGCCGATTGCTTCGTCTTCATCCCCTTCCTGACGGCGACTCTATCCTACTGGTTCGCCTACGTCGTAGCTCGACTCTCACAGGTCGGATGCTCTTCCTACGCTACCGTCAACGCCACTTCGGTATCGATTGTACTGTCGACGACTACGGGAAGTATCACTGCTACCAGCATCGTTCCGTCAGTCGTTTCCGTTACGACGACACTGACTATCGTCGAAGCTGCGTACCAGGTCAGCACGACGACCCAGACCGTAACTTTTACTACAACGCCGCTGGTGATTAGCGTCAGTACTGTTGTGACGTTTGTGACGCAGAGTTTTACGTACGTGACGTGTGATGGACCTCCTGGAAAGAAGCGGGTAGATTGACGAGTTCACTATTATTTAAGTTACTTAAGCAGACTTAAAAAACTGAATTACAATTTTAAACAGTCGATCGAGTACGATGACTATCAAGGATCGTTGGAACCTCTGCACGGACCCGGAGACTACGATAGGTCATCTTCGAACGATCTCTTCGGGGAAGGCGAGATTTTAACAGCGCTGGATTCTAGCCTTGAGGATCAGGGTCAACGAGCTAATGCTAAGTGAATTATGTCAAGTTTATCTACGGTTCAGTGTATATTAAGATGTATCAAATGAGCAAATGCATATATATCTGTCAATTCCTACCGTATTTCACGTACTTACTTGAGTTATTTTCAATTTACATACAAAAGATACTTGCTAGTTAGTAGTTAAGTAGACGTCCTGACGTGTGTAGCCACCCCATGCAAAGTTCAGACCGGACTCAGTTATCTGCTACCCGTTCTTACTCTTGCAGTTTCAGTATAACTTTCAGCATGCTTCTGCTTCTGGAATTGGCCCACATCCAGTGCTTTCAGCATGCTGAAACCAGATTCAGTACGATTAAGCATGCGTAGCAGCAGGTCGGACATGGTCGTTTTCCATCAGTTTTCTTGCATTCAGCAGCAAGATGCATGTTCAGCATGTGGCAGCATGCGATTCAGTAGGGACAGGGCATGCTGAATTTTGCACTGGGCAAAGACAACTAATTAGGTTGCTACTTTCTAACAACGCTAGAAAATAGTTAGTAGCTGAGAAATCCTATTGGTAGCTAGTAGACTAACTAACTCCTTGCTCACGTATACTTATTAAGTAGAGTTATAACTAGTATATTGGTTGGCTAACTAGTTTAGCTGTACTAACAAATATGTATAGGTATCAGCGAACGTATTATTTAAAAAAAGGATTAGAAAATTCATATAATTTTATATTAATACGCACATTAGCAACACGAACCATAATTTTCCTCAGCCGGCCCATGGACAGTGGGAGGCACACAACTTCGTGCATGACATAACAAGCACAACAAAAGCTCGTTATTGCCACACATACCTTTTATATCTGTACAGCTAGGTCTATTGTCTGGCTAGGTTCCGTTGACCGGAGACCACACACCATATGCCTACTACGCTTCAATTACACACTTTAAGAAAGCGCAATCTAAACAGTCTATAAACTCATCTTTCAAGTAGAGGAAAACAAATGCTTTACGAGATTGAACGGCATCCCGATACGTTCAGGTGTTCCTTATACAGTTACACTGGAACAGACTTGGTTCTTAGGAACCGTAAAAGTTGGTCAATAATCTTAAAGTACTTTTTACGGTTAAAAGTTCTTATGATATCCGATAGATGGCGAGCTACATCATATAGTAAAACACCCTGGGTAGACAGATAGATAGATAGATAGATAGATATATAGGTGGTGGATAGATTGATAAGATAGGTAGATAGCGAGATGGACAGATAGATATGTAGAGAAATAGGTGGATAGATAGGACAGATGGATAGATAGATAGAACATGTAAATGGATAAATAAACAGACAGACAAATAGACACATGGATAGATAGGTAGATTACATAGACAGACAAACAAATAGACACATGGATAGATAGATAAATAGATAGATAGATAGGTAGGTCGGTAGACAGATGGATAGATAGAACATATAAATGGATAAATAGACAGACAGACAAATAGACACGTGGATAGATAGGTAGATATAGATAAATAGATAGATAGATAGATAGATAGATAGATAGATAGATGATAAGATAGATATTTAGGTAGATGGACAGATAAGCATAAAGACCAGATAGACGCATAAGGGTACAGTCAAGACAGACAAATCGACAGATGGATAGAAAGAGCGATGCCTAGATAGATAGACAGATAAATAGATACATAGAGAGATAGATAGGCCGATAGGTATCGGACAGATTAGGTAGAAAGCTATAGGTAGAGAGGGAGAGGACAGACAGATACGGATACATACGTCGATAACTATAGATACATAAACAGACTTTTAACTAATCGATATAATTAAAACAGCATTACTAAATAAACTACAAGTTCGTCTGACTAAATAAAAGCGCAGGTCCTTCATTATTTTACATTTACACATATGAAAGGCTCTATATCCAAGACATACGTGGTTAGCGGAAACGCACACGAGGAGATTGCGTGCTCGCAGTATTATACTTCAGCAATAAAGTCTAAATTCCTGCGAGTCCTGAACGCATTAATAACTACACCACAGACGGATACCACGCTCATTCGGTAGGCATAGAGACCAGTTGGGAATCTATATGTGAACTGAGCATATCTATGACACTGTATATAACTCTACCACATCCATAAATACACATCATCTTTTATATAGTCATCATATAGTTAAACAGCACCTATTCACAACCCACCAACAGATGAATCCAGTCACAACGAGGAGCTAAGATTAATATTTATCCAATATCAAAATGATTGAACTTTAATGTAATAACGATCAAGATTAATAATAATGATACTAGAAGGTCAGGGAAAGGTGAGGGAGCAATTCAAACCATGGCACACCGAGCTGGGTAATCTAAGCAACCGGTAGTTTTGGCATAGCACGTGTGTTATTATGTAAACTCAGTGTGTAACATACACACACACACTTCAAAGGCTTTCCAACTCTATATGCGCATTAGTTTGCTGTTATAACGAGCGTAAATTGGGCTTGGAGTCTCTCGGGACTTTGCAGGTTATATGTGCGAAGTTTCAGTGGCTTGTGATCACGCTCGGGCCACACAGAATAGGCGATAGCAATGTGTTGAATCACGGGATTAATACCGGTAGTGATTTACCCCCTTGAATAAGTTGAAATCTTGATGGGATCTAATATCTAAAGTGCCTGTTATTGAGATACGTCATCCTTAAAGCGGAGACTTGTTAACCATAAAAGGTGAAAGTATAGATAGAGAGATAGATAGATAGCTAGGTAAGCATGTAGGAGGTCAGATACGGAGCTAAACAAACACGCATAGTTATAAAATGATAGTTAGATGGACGGATGAATGGGCGGTTATACGGATGCATAGATTGATTGATAGGTAGATAGATAGATGGATATAAATACATAAACAGATAGGTGGATAGGTAGACAGGGAGATAGAGATAAATATAGTTAGATAGATAGATAGATAGATAGATAGATAGATAGATAGATAGATAGATAGATAGATAGATAGATAGTTAGAGAGATAGAGAGAGAGATAGAGAGAGATATAGATAGATAGATAGATATATAGATAGATAGATATATAGATAGATAGATAGATAGATAGATAGATAGATAGATAGATAGATAGATAGATATATAGATAGACAGATATATAGATAGATAGATAGATAGAGAGACAGATAGATAGAGAGAGAGATAGACAGATAGATAGAGAGAGAGAGAGAGATAGAGAGATATATATAGTTAGATGGATAGATGGGATAGATAGATAGTTAGATAGATAGATGGGATAGATATATAGTTAGATAAGTAGATAGATAGATAGATAGACAGACAGATAGACAAATAGACCGATAGTCAGACAAACAGACAGACAGATAGACAGACTGAAAGGCAGATAGCTAGGAAGACAGATAGATCAAGAGCTAGATAGCATAAACAGGACAGATTGATAGATATTCACACAAAACATACAAATTGCTACATCCGAGTACTTGACCACTCGGATAGCTAATGGCCATATTAGTCGCACCAACAACAATATATCAACCATAGTCATTCACCAATTGAAGTGACTCGCAAGTCTCTGTTAGCTCGTTATATTGAATCACTAGACGTTCAAACCGAAACAGAAAACCACTCTGGGACTCGTGCATTAAGACGTCACGTCCGGTCAAGTCCAGTTGACTTTAACATCCATTTTCAGGTCCTGAACTTGCAGATAAACCAAAAGAATGCAATGGTGATAGAATACCATTAGCTGATATAGCCAGACCGTCAAGATGGCGGACACTTCCCTTTGAATAAGACCTGTGTATCGTTAACTGTAGCTTTGTCAGCATTAGGGCAGGGATGTCAAGCGACTCGACTTATATCGACTCGAATCGACTCGACTAAGGGATTTTGCAAGTCGATTCGATTCGACTTTGACTCGACTCGGCTGCCCACATATCATCGACTCCGACTCGACCCGACTTCAAGACCAAGACCATTGACTCGACTCGACTCGACTCGGGGCCAAGTCGAGTCAAGTCGAGTCGAGTCGTTGACATCATTACATTAGGGAATTAATGTTCTGTTGGGAAGGGCAAGGGAAGAAGGAGCCGTGACTACTCGTGCGGAATTCGGCACGCTAGCTCGCTGTGGTTCTGGAAAGGGTTTCCTCCGGCAGATCGTTTGCAATTATCAATGCAAATGCGTCACTATTCAGCGGGGATATCAGCTGGAAACGACGCTTTTTACGAAAGAACAGTGGCTGTTTCAGTCATTAGACGACAAGTAGCTAGCTGACTTTGTGTCTCGAAGGAATGAAGTTTGGACGGAGCTATAGATACTATAGATAGGATAGGTTTAGTACACTTAGTCGGCTTCACTAGCTTGCTAGCTGAGTAATTAACTAACTAACTAACTAACTGAGTAACTGATTAGCTGACTGACTCACTGACTCACTAACTCACTAACTTCCTAACTGGCTAATTGACTTGCTAACTAACTCACCAACTAACTCGCTATCAAACTAACTGATTAGGTGACTAACTCAGTAACTTGCTAACTTAGCCATTAACTCAATAACCAACTGACGGATAATCTAGCCAAATAACTAACAACTTACTAGTTAGCTTATTAACTGATTAACTAACTTACTAACTAGCTTTATAACTAATAAATTAACCAAGTCTCTCCACTTATTAACTTACTAACTCACTAAATAACTAAATCGCTAACTAACTAAATAGCTAATAGAATAACTAACTACCTAGTAAACTCATTAACTATATAGCTAACTCGTTAAGTTGCCAACTCACTAGCTACTAACTAAACTAACTAACTAACCAGTCAGTCGACTAACTAACAAACGAGTAAACTAGCTCACTAACTAAAAAATTAGCTTATTGCCTAAGTAGTTCACTCAGTAGCTCGCTAACGAACCCCAATGAGCTAAAAACCGAGCAAGTACTAAGAGGAACTAATTGGGATTCATCTCGTGTAAAACATTTCGTTCCCAGTGAACTAAAACTCCGGTGACATTCACGCCAAGGTTCACCTATCCATGTGCAAAAATGAATGGTCGAATCCTGTGGAAGACTGTATACAGAGGAGACATACGCGGCTTGCTCAGTCGCATCGCAATGAGGTACCCCAGGATCCTGCTGAGGGAATTCAACACGGGCAATAACGTCACGGCCACGGTTAACATATCTTCTCTGCCTTCTCTGATAGATAGATAGATAGATAGATAGACAGATAGATTGGTAGATAGATAGGTAGATAGATAGGTAGATAGATAGATAGATAGACAGACAGATAGATAGATAGATAAATAGACAGATAGACAGATAGACAGATAGACAGATAGACAGATAGACAGATAGACAGATAGACAGATAGACAGATGGACAGATAGACAGATTGACAGATAGACGAATAGACAGACAGATAGATAGACAGATAAACAGATAGATATTAGATTGATAGATAAATTAGAGACAAGTTTTCTCATTTATCACTTTCAATAAAATAATTAGATAAAACAACAATGTTTAAACAACACGAAACATTCAAGTTTAATTAACCTCCACAGACGTAACTGAAACCGCGTTAATTCAACCTTCTGCATATAAAAGACGACACAGAAATGTTTCCAATTAAAGTTGATTCACATTTCAAGTTAAACGATCTGTGGTTGTTCCCGTGCACTGAGAGATAAAGCCTATTGAACAGAGACATTTAGCTGTGCTGTGGTTCGCAGAGTGGAGACCTTGGGCTGATACAATCAAATTTACACAAGTGCTGGTCTCTTTTCCAGCTAGTTTTTATCCCGTCTCATTTTATTGTAATTTAATTTAATTTGATGTGCACTGTTTCTATACGAGCAGCGTTGAAGCACTTGGGCTGCAGACGGGGAGCCCGGAAATTAAGAGGCGATCAAGCCAACAGGAAATAGCGATTGGTTTGTTGGCAAAATATATTGACCGTCTCTTGGTTTCAACAAAGTCTCATTCTGTATCAGTCTAGAACGATCAAAGAAAACGGTTCTTGCTGGGTGCTTATAACTCTTAAAGTTACAGAGATATAAGTACCCAAAAATACTGAAATGTTGACTTCAAAGTACTTAACCTACTGTTAAAGTTTCGTCGAAATCGGATCATTAGTTTAGCCGAAATAAAATCCTAAATGTTAGAAATTATAATCGTTTTCCTCCATTGATCCGCTGGAGCAATCGATCCCTTTTATAATAATATCTCGTTCTAAGTGGTAATACAATCCATGGAACCATGTTAGTAAGAGTATTTTGAAAATTTTCAATCTTTAGGATTTTATTTTGCCAAAACTAACAAACCGATTTAAACGAAATTTTATGAGAATGTTAAGTATCATTTTATCTATATGTGATATTTTTTGGGTGGTTATATCTTTGAAAGTTTGGGAGCAGTAAGCATTGAACTTTCCCCCATCAAGAAGCTCTACGGACTGTACATCTCTGTTTACTAAATCGATTTGGTCAATATGTACGGGAGCAGAAAAGATGTCGCCGATAGATTGAAAACCCTTGACTCTTCCTTTTAACCCTCAGGCTCTTTTGCAAGGAGTATACTAAAGCCAGCCTTATAGTGTTGGTTTCTCTCGAAGCTTTTTCCGATAAGTTTTGTCGGTTGAACGTGTCGAGAATCTGTGAGAATGAACGTGCAAGAATGTTTGACCTACACAGTGAAAAGGATTTGAAATGTAAAAAGCAATTCCACTTTGTCGTAACGAGCTTGAATTGTCGTCAAGAAGAAAACAGCGCTTTCTCGACCCATTGGCGAGAGATCCAGTTTACAAGTCACGTGACTTTGACGTCATCACCGGGTTCTCGACATGCTGTACATCGATGTTGCGACTCGGTATGCAAGGGTTCGTCTGCTAGAGATCTTCTTCAACCACGTCACGTTAACCATGTACAGTACCATCATCTTTATATACATGTAGCAGTTTGCATTACGTAATAAGGTCAGTCAAGGTCAAAAGGTCAAGATACCTTGTAGAACAACTTGTTGGTATTCTCACAGTTTCATATGGGGACATGAGGGGAAAGCACGCGATGCTGACGTCACTATGGCTTCTTGTAACTCTCCTGACCCCGGCAATGACGCAAGGTCAATCAAGGTCAGTCAAGGTCAAGGTCCAATTCCCTTAATAATGATCCTTCCGTAGTCAGTGATTCTTAATACAGAGACGAGGGAAAACCGCGTGTTGGTGACGTCACTATACTTCTCTAAACTTGCATGGTCTGGGCAACCACACAAGGTCAATCAGGGTCAAACAAGGTCAAGATAGAATTCCTTTGATCATGATACTTTCGTAGCTTAACACGTGGGAAAACCACGTGATGATGACGTCACTATGCTTCTTAAAACTTTCATGGTTTCGACAACCACACGAGGTCAATCAAGGTCAATCAAGGTCAAACAAGGTTAACAATGATTTTTCCGTAGCAAGGTTCCGTAGGGTCAATCAAGGTCAAAAAAGGTCAAGATCGAATTCCTTTGATAATGATTCTTCCGTAGCTTAACATGGTGACGAGGGAAAACCACGTGATGATGACGTCACCGCCTTTTTGACAAATTCATTCATGATTTCTGATAATCCGTACAATCAAATCACGAAACATGGACACCGGGTTGATGATTTACTGCCCGTGATGGCCTTCGCGTGAAAAGTCAATATAATCAGTTGTATTTCTAGTCTTTTAAAACGAGTAAAAAGACAGATGAATAAAGCATAGAATTCGATAAACATTGGCATCGCCGTGTGCACCTTTAACTCGCCACTCTCCTCGCAGAAGACGCGGACGTAAATCATTGAGAAAGTTCATCCGAGAGTTACTTAAAAGGGTGTACACAGTCATTCTTGCAGCGTAATGATTCATTCAGCATCCGTAATCGCCTTGGCGTGCGTCTCAACTGCGCTGAAACAATGTCTTAATTGATTCAATTAAGTATCTAGATCCAAATTGCGCAATTTCTTTAAGCGTGTTACTAAATCGACAATAGATGTTTTAAAAAAAATATGACAACTGATTATTATTTATTATTCGTAACGCCATAAAATTGAAAAGTAATGCACGCGTTTTAATGGATTTCCGCAGCAGGGGGGTTTTCTTCGGCAGATAGCGGAGGTAATGGAATACGAAGACGAATGGCGACGTGGAAAATTTAATTTAATTTAATCAAGTTACTACTGTATTAATGCTGTTATCAGCATTAGTAAATACTGATGTTAGGAGAATTCTGAATGTGAATCTTAAGAATCTTACATGAGAATCTCAACGAGTTTCTATGGAACTGAAACGAAATCGGTCTGTCGGGTAGATAGGATTTGCGATAGTTCACACGGTTTTGACGCTAAAGGTACTACCCGAGCTATTCTGATAGGATTATATATACAGAAGTTTAAAAAAAAATATGAGAAATTTTAAAATAGGTGAAAGATTCAAGGAAAAAATCCAAGAATCGTGACTAATAGATAGATAGATAGACAGATCCGATTCAAGATTCACAAAGATGTAATTTATGTAAATAGTGGAAATGCCAGGCATGAGTAAGCGAGTGTTACGGCTCATCAAGTTGCACGTAGCCTCTATCACAAGTTATTGAACACGAGCTGAAAACCGCAAAGTTAAACGTTGCGAAAATATGAATGAGTCATCTAGAATTACTTGAATCAATTGCTGTAGGGATTCCACAGTCCTTTATAACTTTCATATTTACTTTCCTGGCTATCTATCTATCTATCTATCTATCTATCTATCTATCTATCTATCTATCTATCTATCTATCTATCTATCATCTATCTATCTATCATCTATCTATCTATCTATCTATCTATCTATCTATCTATCTATCTATCTATCTATCTATCTATCTATCTATCTATCTATCTATCTATCTAACTAACTATCTATCTATTTCTACCTGCCCATCCAACTATCTATCTATTTGGCTATCTATCCATCTACTTGTCAACATCTATCTATGAACCTATATATTTATCTATCCATCTACCTACCTACCTACCTGCTTACTTATTTATCTACGATCAGGTTACATGTTCCTTCAGCCTTTTGATTGCATCCCATTCGTTTCAGGAGCATTGGCTAGCAGTGGTTACACAATTCCACACAACACATAACGACGTAACAAAAGCCTCAAAGGCTCTAGATTCTGTCGTAACTTGAGTTAGAATCCTTATAATTGAATAAAAGGAAACCTGAATATGGTCAAGGATTGTAGGAAGCTATTGTCTAACCCTGAGACGCCTTCGGGACAATGCGACATTTTGGTCGCATCTTCTTTACCTCATATGTTGGCCGGGGACATCTGGCAAGGTAGCATCATTAATGATATGCTTAATTGAAAACTATCGATCGTCTCTCTGTCAATTACGAATGGTTCAAACCTTCCTCCAGTAAACAAGGAGATCTATTTCTATTAAAGCATATTGAAGTACATTTCGTTCCCCCTCCAAAAAAGGGATTGGTATAAACTTCGAAGTTTAATTCTGGTTAAACTAACGGCTCAAAATCACTGAAAATTTAAGTTTATATTACTAGTTAATAGTAGAATCGCCGTGCAAATTTGTGTTGTTATCCAGCAAAACCTGTTAAAGAAATAAGCAAAAAACATGAATGAAATTGTCTTATTTTTTGAAACAGACTTTGTGTGCTGGGGTGAAGTTGATTACTTATTGCTCACAAGCTTTTATAGATAGGGCAACACAAAAAATACTGAATGTAGCCCTAGTTATACTTAATGCACCCTGAAAGTTTCATGTCAGCCGGTCTGTTAGATTCGCCAAAATAAAATCAAGAGCAAAACAGGTTCTGAATGGAAGGAAATTATGGATCTGTTTAAGTTTAGAATTTTATTTTAGCAAAACTAACAGCCCAATTTAAGTGAAACTTTGCTAGTGTGTACAGTACTGCTAGTTCTATATTCAGTATTTTTTTGGTTGTTGTAACTTTGAAAACTTGGGCGCCATGAGCGATCAACATTTCCCCCAGAAAGAACCTTTTTGCTCGATCTTGACCGAACAGCCTAATTCTTTAGAAATGAATAAGAGTCCCTGGAAAATGATGAGAAATTACAAACTGTTGCCAAAGTTCCCTGTATTGCTATTAAAGAGAGAAAGAGAGAGAAGACGATCCTGCGATACAAAACATCAAAGAGAGTCCTCGGTACCTCGTTTTCTTGTTTATTCCCTTTCCCTGCGAGGATCTTTTTTTTATATTTTGGCATAATTTCAATTTGCATCGAATTACTTTTTCTCTTGCAAAGTAGACGAAAATGTTAAAAGGGAGGACAGAGAGGGATTTTTTTTTGAAATAAAAAGGCTCGAAATGAAGAGGATCGCTTTCACTTACGGTGCAGTGCATGTGAAATTTTCTCAAGTCTCTGTGTTGGCAAATCGGTGTTCAGCCGAGTGTAAACATTATCTCCTCGTCTTGTTTTTCGACTCGACTTGCAAACCCAACAGCTGTGCACAAGTGAGATTTCTACCTGAGGAAAAGTTGACTGCTTATAGCTCCTATGTTTTCAGAGATATAGCAATCAAAAAAATGTCGAGTGTAGGACTAGCAATACTCAATGCACTCCTAAAGTTTGGTTAAAAATGGTTTGATAGTTTCGTCAAAATAAAATCTTAAAGGTAGATAATGACCATAACATAGTACTACCTTCACCGAGGAATAGTTTGTCTCCATTGCTTTCTTTTCTGCACCACAGTACAATACTTACGTAGCTATAATTCAGTTTTTGTGTTCGCGATTTTAAACTCTCTCGCAGTAGGTAGTTTTAGGTAACCTGGCTTTGTCTGCCGTACCTTAGATCCCATTTAAATAATGTCCAGTGAATGAATTGTCTTTGTTATTTGCTATGTGTGTTTGTGAGTAGCAATCGAATGAAGATGACTCCAAAATTATTTGTTAGCTGGAAAAATTGCAATTGAAAAGAGGGCGAAATGTCGAGTAGACTCATATTCGTCACGTGGGTACGCATTTGAGAAGAACGCCATTGAAAAGAGCGTCAAAGGTTGAGTCGACTCATGTACGACACGTGAGTACGTAGTTAAGTCGACCGCAGTTGGAAAGAGCGTCAAAAGTTGAGTCGACTCATGTACGAGACGTCGGTAATGAGTTGAGTCGGTCGCAGTTGAAAAGAGCGTAAAAAGTTGAGTCGACTCATATACGACAAGTGGGTACGCAGTTGAGTCGAGCTCCGTTGAAAAGAGCGTCAAAAGTTGAGTCGACACATATGTGACTCATAAGTACGCAAAGGACTGGTACGCAGTTGAAAAGGGCGCGAAACGTTGGATCGACTCATGTGCGTCACATGGCGGGGCGAGATGGTGGGGCGAGTTGGTGGGGGCGAGTTGGTGGGGGCGAGTTGGTGAGGGCGAGTTAGTGAGGGCGAGATGGCGGGTTGACTCACCCGCAGTGGAAAAGAGGGCGAAGCATGCCCGGACTTGTTTGGCTCCCATGTTAAGAGATAGGACAACGATTTAACATAGAAACAGATAGGGAATTTGAAAAGGTGGGGAGAAAAACGGGGGAAAAAAGAAAAAAAAAACACGAAGTGGAAAAAAGTGAACAATATTTCCCCATGCTGTTAAGCAATGGAGACAAATATACCCCCGCCATTCAAAATCCCTTTTATTCTTACTATATGATTTCTATATGATTACTCTACTTAAGTCAATTATATTTTTGGTACTGTTAGGTAGTGCACATTACGTACTGTTGGACTCATTGATGTACCTTTCATTTTATCTATCTATCTATCTGTCTGTCTATCTGTCTATCTATCTGTCTATGCGTCTATCTGTCTATCTATCTATCTATCTATCTATCTATCTATCTGTCTGTCTATCTATCTATCTATCTGTCTATCTATCTATCTATCTGTCTATCTATCTATCTGTGTAACGTGCAAATCTATTCATCTATCCTTCTATACTTACCTTAAGTTAACATCTTATTTGATTGAGCTGCTATCAAGGTCATTACATAACTGTATGTTATAGCCTCACAACTGTAACGTTGAAACTGTCATGTGATTCATTAACTTCTCAATTAAAAGGTGAGAACGATATGGCATGTGTCAGGCAGTGTACATTCCTTTTGGACAAGGTGCAAGAGAGAAAAATAATATAAAACTCATTAAACGGTGCAAGCGACCGTGTGAACCGCATGATTACTGCTTGTCAGTAAAGTAATCGTCAAGTAGTCGGGTGACATCTTGCGCAGACCGTCCGCCCTCCTCTTGCATCTCGACTCGAGAAAACGCAGCACCGGTGCAATGTTCAGCTCAGTATGTTCCCAGCAACGGTACGAGTTGGAGGTCGCTTCGCTGCTCGCTGTGAATCTGGACGAATCTTGAATCTTTGAAAGTTAGACTGAACTTTTTTTTCCAGAAACCGATTTTACTCCTACCGGCCAGAAAGTTGCATCTGCTCTTTTCCAACGGTAAGAATATTTTGGCGATCAGAAATTTCAAATTCATTCATTGGTCCGTTGAGTGATCACGTGACATACTCATTAGAACATATCACTCTTACTAGCTAATGTTAACTCTTAAGTAATAAAATTTAATACGTTAATATGCTGGGTAATTGAATATTGGTTAGAGAATTGTGCGTGACAAGAGTCACGTGACCGTTGCTAATTGAGAAACAAATTTACTGGTGACAGTAACTTTGTTAGTGGAAAGCTTTGCATAGTTTACTCCTGTGATGTACGCAATTACGTGGGTTTCTTGCATCAAGGCAGCCATTGGTTTTCAAGGACGCTAATGCGCAATCAGCGTGTACCAAACATTGCTCCATACTGGTTTGTCTCGGAAACTAAAGGAGGAAACTTCTCTACCGAGTGTCTGAGCTCGTTATCTATCTATCTATCTGACTGTCTATCTGCCTGTGTGTCTGTATATCTACCTATCTATCTATCTATCTATCTATCTATCTATCTATCTATCTATCTATCTATCTACCTATCTATCGATCGATCTATCTATCTATCTATCTATCTGTCTATCTATCTATCTATCTATCTCGATCCATCGATTCGCCCATCTCCCCACTCAACCGGCCACCCACCTATCCATTCATCCATCCATCCATCTATCTATCTGTCGATCCATCCATCCGTCCATTCATCCACCCATCAACCGCTTTAACAGTCCACCCATCCACCCGCCTATCTATCCATCCATCCATCCATCCATCCATCCATCCATCCATCCATCCATCCTCTATCCATCCATCCAGTCATACATTCATCTATCTACCCAAATATTGCAATCTTCTCTTACGTTCGTGGCGTGAAGATAGCAAATCGATGTTGTCGAGACCCGTTTTCGCAAAGCGACGTAGATATAGAGGGCCAGCAAACTCTGTGTGTAATCCCGCAGGTGAACAAAAGCGCCAAATTGCGAACTCCCAAGGTATTTTTAGCTTGCTAATGTATCCCTTTTTCCCGCATGGTGGGAGCAAACAGTTTTGTGTGCTGTATGCTACTTGCCGAGTTCATAAATGTCGGAAGTTGTGGGCTGCAGCAAAGTATTGATGGTTGGTATAACAAGGTATACAGACATCACCTCCTATATACAAGTTGTGTTGTGCTCGTGTTTCCTAATGAGATTACTTGTTCGAGGTGTGCTCTCCCCACAGCTCAGTATGTGTGTCTACAGCACTTCTTATTGTATCCGTACCTTTCCATCAGCCAATCTCGTGTCAAAGTTTACAGTACGGCTGACATTGTCCACTTGAAAACCAAAAGTGAGTTAGGCAGGCACTCGACGGTCTCAAAGAATACTGGGAAGCTGTAGGAAGTTATGGATTCTTTTAACTTTAGAATTTTATTTCAGCAAAATTATCAACCCGATTTTAATGAAACTTTACCAGTGTGTAAAGTAATACTAGTTGTCCACCTAGTATTTTTTTGGCTGCTATATCTTTGAAAACTTGGGTGCCATAAGCGATAAACTTTCCCACATCAAGAACCTGTTTCCCTCTTTCTTTCTTTTTTCACATTCTTTTACATTTGAGGTATGATATACGAAAGAATGCGGTAAAGCACACGTGAATTCGGTGTCGTCTTTTGTTTACACGATTGACAAGTGGTCCAAAACCTGGGCGCCCTGTCTCGGAACGGCTACAAAAGTAAATACATAAATAAATGAGAAGATGGCGACGTGTATAGAAAAGGAAACGTGAAAGATTAACTCATGAATGATGTATGAGCTCGTCTCGTTTGAATTTTTCACGAAAATTCTTTTGAAAAAAGCTGAAAGTGTCAAGCATATCTGTATGGACACCTTTCTTCAGCAATTTTCTTGACAAGACACTCCATATATTCATCGAGTCCTTTTCTATCCGTTGTCTTCATATTGTCCAGCTGCAGGCATTGCACTGACCGAAAATTAGGGTGGGTCAGTAGTTAGCCTAGTACGGTACCGTCCACTTTTAATAGTAATTAGTAATCTAGGTGTATCTCGGGTTATCGACTGAGTTTTTATTTCTACCCCTGGGGCTACGCAAATAGGCTATCCATAACGAGTGAACTTGATCCCTTAGGGCAGAGTCATAGTCAGGTTTAATTACTTGCCATCTCGTTGGTTTCTTATCATATAAGTACTACTTTGCTTTTACGCACGGTCATCTATCTGTTTTATCTATCTATTTAACTGTCTGTCTGTTTGCCTGTCTGTCGGTCTGTCGGTCTGTCGGTCTATCGGTCTGTCGGTCTGTCTGTCTGTCCGTCTGCCTGTCTGTCTATCTGTCTGTCTGTCCGTCTGCCTGTCTGTTCATCTGTCTGTCGGTCTGTCTGTCTTTCGGTCTGTCGGTCTCCCCGTCTGTCTGTCTGTCTGTCGGTCTGTTGGTCTGTCGATCTGCCTTTCTGTCAATCTGTCTGCCTGTTTCTGTGTGTCTATCTGTCTACCTAACTATTGTCTATCTATCTGTCTATCCTTCTATCCTTCTGTCTATTCTATCTATCTGTCGATCTATCGATCTATCCATCTATCGGTCTATCTTTCTATCTTTCTATCTAGCTATCTATGTATCCTTTTATTTATCATCCTGTGCTCTTCTTACATATACTGCCCAAAGTATCGGGCCGACTTCAAATGCCTTCAGTTTTTCCGATTTTCCAACATGCATCAGTTGAGTTAGGGCTACCGACAAAAGCACATCAATTATAGCATCTCGACGTTTACTCACTAAGTTCAACTTTAGTTTAACAACGCTTTCCTAACTTATATGCCTTTGAGGGAGCACGCACAGTGTTTGCGTTTGCTCTACTCGGTTATTATGCAAGTGCGTACATGTTCCAAGTTTCAGTTGGCAAACAAGTTGGCTTAATAGGTTCAATTTATCGGTACTTGTCGACGCAATCACTGGTGCACCGGTGTATCTGAGTTTGCCAAGAAGGGGACTCGCATACATCGACCGTCTGGTAAACCGAGGATGTCATGTTCAATCTGTATGCCAAATTGCTGGTGTCTTGCTTGAGATATAACCCGAGCTGCTGTATACCTTCCTTCTCGTCCGTATAGACCGGCTAACTTTTCCACTATACCCAATTACAAAGATGATGTATTACATGTGACACAAAACTTCAAGCCCTAGGGTGGTGGCTCAATAATAAGTGCACACTAATGCCAATAAGTAAAGAATTTCTAGTATACGACAATACGATACTATAATACGATACAATGATACAATACAATAATTACTATACAATATTCCTGTATCCAGGTACTTTTCCTCCAATCTAGGCAAATTGGATACTCTACTAGGTTCGTTACTTAGTTAGTTAGATCTATCTTTCTATCTATCTATCTACCTATCTATCTATCTATTTATCTATCTATCTATCTATCTATCTATCTATCTATCTATCTATCTATCTATCTATCTATCTATCTAACTACCTATCTACCTATCTACCTATCCACCTATCTATCTATCTATCTATCCATCCATCTATCTATCTATCTATCTGTCTATCTATCTACNATGTTTTTACGTAACCGCATCGCTCAAGTGTTTGCCCGTGATAACGCAAAACAAGGCGATGCGGATAACGATCGTCTTTTGTTTCTGTCGCCCGTCTCCGCGTGTTAGTTGTACTTTCAACGCCGTCGGAATTGATTTTCTATTTTTTATCCCCCCAACCCCCCCTCCTCCGGGCATTTTCCAGACCCTGTCCTAACGGCTACACTTGTCTGGCGGGATTGGGATCGAATCCCAATTATGGATTCACCAACTTTGACACATTTCCCTGGTCTATGCTGACTACATTCCAGCTGATCACTCTCGATTTCTGGGAGAATATTTATAACATGGTAAGGACTTAACCATTGCCCTCCTCCCCTTCCTCCACCGCCCCGCGTTAGCGCTTTGCTAATGGATTGCCCTATGGCATATAGGTGCTGGCTGCCTGCGGTCCTTATACCATCGTCTTTTTCACTATCGTCGTCTTTTTCGGATCGTTCTACCTGATTAATCTGATGCTGGCTGTAGTTGCCATGAGTTACGAAGAGGAAGCTGGATTAACTACATTGGTGAGTTCCCTTTTCTGCATGTGTATCTACGATTTCCTTATAGCCCGCGGCTAAACGTTCGTTGCATAGTTTGAGGATTTATTTACTAATTTACCAGCATCGATCTGTTTTTATGGGCTCTTTAGAGAACGGTCTAGTGTATTGTTAAAAGACCTAGGTCACGTGTTTCTTCATTGAAAAGTCGTCCCCCTGGCTTCGGTTTTGCCCCGAGGCTATATGTACCAGTCCAAGTCCCTGGTGAGACTAAATAGAAAGCCCTTGGTGCATTATAAATATATGTCGAGTCTGGCCTAGTGTATTTCTGGCTTAATCATCTCGGATTTTGGTTCCCACTGCCCGAAAACTAGGGCGGTTGCCCATCTATCTGCTCTGTTTCCTAATCCGCATCTTCAATGTTACGCTTTTATGATACGTTGAACGTTAAACATGAAACATGACAACTTATAGGAATCGACGAAGAAGTTGACCGACTATCGCGAAGAGTCGACCTTTAGCTTCGATCCAGGCCGCCTGCATTTGGTCCTCCTGCAGAAGGGCCATCACGACTCGAAGAAAAACAGCCGGGTGCAGCGTAAACGGCAGCTGCAGTCGGGACGCAATCAAGGATGCCCCGAGATTCACCGACCGGACTCGGAGGCTCCCTTATGGGCACTGGCTCGCACCGAGATGAATCGCATGCAGAACAATAGAAACAGTCTGGTGATGCCAACTGAAGATGCAGACTCGGGACTTCAGGTAATCCACTTTTCCTTTGATGAGTCGATAAAAAGATAAGGATCTTCAACCCCAGACGCGGGCAGAACGCGCATAGCCGCCATCTTGGGCGCAGTTTTAGCTTCTGCGCCTCTCCAAAAGCTTTACAGTTGAATCAGATTTAGCCTTTCCATACAACCACTAGGTTAGAATTAGAATGCAAATCGATATGACAGTTTAACATGATTAGATATTAAGCAACGCATAGCCGCCATCTTGAGCACAGCTTTAGCTTCTGCGCCTATCCGGCTGTGTAAAGAAAGCTTTCCAGTTGAATCTTTATGCGTTTAACTTAATAATATAATTAACTTACTATTAGAATGCAAACTGATACGATACGACGTATAGCCAAGTTGGTTTGCAATGTGAAATTTCCAAGTAAAGTTTAAAGTTATCACTGGTGCCTGACTTGTGTCTCAGGAGACGAAAATCGATGACGTTTCCGCGCTGGAGGAGAAAGCTCAAGTGCTCAACGACCAGGACGTGATAGAATTCACTCTCCACGTGCAAGAGCCGCGTAGCGAAGACGACGCCATCGAGTGCGACAGTGGAGTTCACACGGTCAATTTTGCCAGCTCGTTCAACACGGACGTCGGCTACTCGTCGGAGACGTCGCGAGCGCCCAGCTACCCGAGTTCGCTGGTGTTCAAGCGGCGCACTTTCACCAACAAGAGCGCCTCGCAGAATTACTCCAGTCTGACGGAAAGTGTCACCAGTCAAGCGAACGAGACGAGAAGAAGCGAGTCGCCGGCCGGAGAAATCCGACCCGTGAGAATGTCGTGCGAATCGCGCCGACTTTCCTACAAGAGGGCCTGCGATCCGGACAAGAGAATCTCGCTGGCTTTCGATTCCATGATCTCCGAGGATTCGGAACTGAGCTACGAGAGCAGGTCCACGTGTGTCCAGCCAAACATAAACAATGCTTCCACGCCACATCCGCTCGACAAAGACAAAAATACAGCAGAGCGCTTTGTTACTGAAGGTGAGCCATTCCCTTTCACCAAAGACCATTCGTTTTTGCTCCGTGAGCTATTTTTATCCATCAAACTCACTCGCTTTGATTGTGGATTTTACATTTTCACTCTTTTTCTACGTATATGTTTGGTGCATTCCAGCAGCTGTACTTCCGAGTATCTTGTTTTTACAACTCCGTCCAATATCAATCGTCATCTCTTCACTAACCTACCAATTCATATCCTGTATACTACCATTGATTCATTGGGTTTCAAATAGCATCGTTTCCTTACTAACCTAATAATAGTTGATTTATATACGTTAATGGATATAACTTTATTGGTTAGGACGTTAACTCACATAGTATTGTGAAACATCATTTTCAAAAATTCTATTCATTTCTTAAGGTTATATAGCTATTGGTTTGTCTCCATCGTTATTCAATACTGTTTGATGTAATCATGACTGGAACGGTGCTGCGTGCCGAGTAAAAAGTACCTCAGCCATTTTCCAGAAACTGACTGTAAGTGAACAGGTGACTGGCAGTTTCAATCTCCTCTCTACAAGAAAAGGGCCAGCGTTCCATACTTTGGGAATATATAAAACTGCTCGGTGCAACTGTCACGTGACTTTGACGTCATACATTAAGAACCCCCCTTCCCCCTCCGCCTTTTTTTTCATGAGAATTAAATCATCGCTGAAATGAATAGGCAAACTGGAGAAGCGACACTGTGTGTTGACTCTAGACCATTTGTCCGTGTAATTGAATCTGTTTGTTTTATTTCGCTGCCAGATCTAGTGTCGCTTAAGAGTAAGGCGAGCAGAAAACTTTGCCTCAGCTGCGCTGCACTTAACCTTGCAGAAAATCCACTTAAGTCGTGCGCGCGCTCGAAAAGAAGCAGAGAGGGCCAGACAGATTTACAGTTCCTCCTCGACTCTTAGTAATTTAGCGTCTAATTTGCTTCTTCCGAGATTTCTTTCCGGTTTTGAAGGAATGTGGAACCATTTTCAACATTGGGCGCCTTTTCATCCGAGGGGCTCGCGAGTCCACGGAAATGTGTTCGAGTTGCACTCTCAGGATGTTGAAGATGTTTGGGATTTTTGGGGAATTTTTTTTGCAGGATTCCAGATTCTTAATCTGGATGATGGAAATTTAAGACTTGCGAACCCCTCGCTTTCATCCACACGAGTTAAATAACCCGAAAAAGATCCAAAATTTTAGAGGCAATTTGCAAGTCTATTCAGAGTAAGCCAAGTGTTCTGATGTTTGTCAGATTTGAAAAAGAAAACGGCACTGGTTTATGGGCATTGCACACACACATGCAAATACGGAAACGGATAATAGTAAAGAAAACAGAGGCAAACGGGAAACTACACAAGCGACGAAAAGATCAATGAGCAGAAGAATTAAGAATCTCCAGGAAAAAAGAAGAAACTGAGAGTAGTGTTATTAAAAGGGAGGGACAAACAGTAGTGGTAAAACATTCCTAGACTTTGGATGTGAAAGTAACATAGATAGCTAGTTAAATAGATACATACTTGGACAGATGGGTATATAAGTACATAGATACATAGATACACAGATAGATGGAGAGATAGATAGATGGGTAGATGGGTGGATACATATATAGATACATAAGTATATAACATAAATACAAGCTAGCCATGGGCCAAGTGCTCGAATCCTGTTGAAAAAAAGATAGATAGATAGATAGATAGATAGATAGACAGACGATAGATAGATAGATAGACAGATAGATAAGCAGGAAGGTAGGCAGGTTGATAGATGGATAGATAGATAGATAGATAGATAGATAGATAGATAGATAGAGAAATAGATAGATAGACGGATAGACGGATAGATAGACAGATAGACGGATGGACTTATAGACATGCTCATTTAGATGAATAAAGCTAGACAGACGCGTAAATTAAATTTCATATTGAAGCAGTAAACATGTCCAAAGACATTACATCAGCTGCTTTTTCAAATGGTGCTTTAAATGAACCCGAAGAACAAGCTTCTGTACGTCGAAACTTTAGCGAACGAATACGGCCTATTTCTAGTACAAGGAGATTTCAGGGGTAAATCCTAGATCTTCTAAGTGTTCCTCTGGGATCCAAGTCCTAGTTTCTAGTTTCCCCTCTCGACATTATCCGGAATTTGAAGAATTCTGTGTTATTCGCCAGTCCCGGCCAGTTCCATAATCGCGCGCAGGAGCGTCCGATTCCCCGAGGAATTCAGTCGCAAACAAGCTCAGCACATTTTAGTTGGGGGCCGGGAGTAATGATTTTACCAAGAGACTAAATCTTTTTAAATTAATGTATCATTTACTATTTATTTATTTATTATAAGTGTTATTTCTTTTATCGCTCAATTCGTAAATTCGATCCTGCAGAAACATTGTCGCTTTTTACTTAATCCTTGTAATAGAATTCACCTCACGTTTTTGTGTTTCTTCTTTCCCCTACTTTCGATGCCGGTCCTTTAACGTCATAAGAGAGAATAAAACTTATTTATTTTGGGGAAAAAAAATAAAGGAACAGAGACGGACGTCCACTGGCTGCAGCGGAGAAAAAGCTGCAGAACCGACGCTGGCGAGAAGTGCAGGCGGAAAAGAAGAGAGAATTTACTGCAAGTTGTGCCACATACGCGCCGACTTCTTCAGCGGATGGTCAAGAGCCCCTGGATGGATTTCTTCATCACCATATCCATCGTGATGAATACAGCCTTCCTAGCGGCCGAACATCACGGAATGAGCCCAGATGTCAAACATGTCCTCGACGTTGGCAATAAAGTACGTTTTGACCTTTCCCCCGTGATCCTGTAGTATAAATTCTAGTCTTGTTACTATTTTCTTCCCGGTTTACGTAACCGAGTTTTTTATTTTTATTTAATGTTATTTTAATATCGCTATTGAAGGATCGTCAAAAGAACGGTCTCGTACGTCAAAAGGAAAGGGATGCATAGATACTTAGAGAGAGAGAGAGAGAGAGAAAAATATAGATGGACGGACGGATGGATTGATGGATATAGATAGATAGATAGATAGGTAGATAGAACGATAGACAGATAGATAGACAGATAGATAGTTAGACAGATGGATAGGTAGATAGGTAGATAGGCAGATAGATAGATATAGATGGATAGACGTATGGACGGATGGATAGATGGATATAGACAGATAGATAGACAGACAGATAGACAGATAGATAAATAGAATGATAGATAAATAGATAGAAGATAGATAGATAGATAGATAGATAGATAGATAGATAGATAGATAGATAGATAGATAGAGAGACAGACAGACAGATAGATAGATAGATATATACA